>WNWK01005032.1:0-128171 GCA_009830355.1 Cherax destructor | reverse complement strand
ACCAGCAAGGTGCTAAATTTAAAGTAGCACCACCGGCAAGGTGCCCCACTTAGTACCCACCGGGAAAAGGGTGCTCACTTAGTAGCACCACCAGCCCCTCCATCCCCCAGCACCACCAGAAAGGTCCCTTCCCCTTAGTAGCACCCCCAAACAACGTGCTCATCCACTAGCACCAAAACGACTCACGTGCATCACCAGAGAGGTGCTCACTCACCAGCAAGGTGCTCACTCACCAAAAAGGGTTTGCTCACCCCACCAAAAAGGTCCCTCACTCCCAGAAAATTTCCACCACCAAGGTGCTCACTCACCAAAAAGGGCCCTCCCTACCAGCAAGGTGCTCACTCACCAGAAAGGGTGCCCACCCCCCCCAAAAAGGTGCTCACCCCACCAGCAAGGTGCTCACTCACCAGCAAGGTGTTTCACTCACCAGGGGGGTGCTCACCCCCCAGAAAGGTGCTCACTCACCAGCGGGGCTCCCCCACCAGCAAGGTGCTCACTCACCAGCAAGGTGCTCACTCACCAGCAAGGTGCTCACTCACCAGAAAGGGTTGCCCCTTTTCCCCAAACCCAAGGTCCCTCACCACCAGCAAGGTGCTCACCCCACCAGAAAGGTCTCATTAGTAGCAAACCATTGGGTTTTTCCCACTCACGTACTTTACCTGAAGGGTGTTCACTCCCCTGTACCACTAGCATGTGGGGGCACTCACCTGTACCACTAGCATGTGTTTCACTCCCCCCTGTACCACTAGCATTTTATTTCCTAAATTGTACCACTAGCATGTGTGTTCACTCACCTGTACCACACGCATGTGTGTTCACTCCCTGTACCACTAGCATGTGTGTTCCCCACCTGTCCCAAATTAGCATGTGTTTCCACTCACCTGTACCACTAGCATGTGTGTTCACCACCTGTACCACTAGCATGTGTGTTCCTCACCTGTACCACTAGCATGTGTGTTCACTCACCTGTACCACAAGCATGTGTGTTCACTCACCTGTCCCATAGCATGTGTTTCACTCACCTGTACCACAAATGTGTGTTTACCCCCCTGTACCACTAGCATGTGTGTTCACTCACCTGTAGCACTAGCATGTGTGTTTACTCACCTGCCCACTAGCATGTGTGTTCCTCACC
This sequence comes from Cherax destructor, assembly GCA_009830355.1. Lineage (NCBI taxonomy): Eukaryota > Metazoa > Arthropoda > Malacostraca > Decapoda > Parastacidae > Cherax > Cherax destructor. The sequence continues at coordinate 127,036 of WNWK01005032.1, read as the reverse complement.
TGTCCCACAGCATGTGTTTCACCACCTGTACCACTAGCATGTGTTTCACTCACCTGTACCACTAGCATGTGTTTCACTCACCTGTACCACAAGCATGTGTGTTTCACTCCCCCTGTACCATAGCATGTGTGTTCATTAACCTGTACCAAAAGCATGTGTTTCACTCACCTGTACCACTAGCATGTGTGTTCACTCACCTGTACCAAAGCATGTGTGTTTCACTCACCTGCCCCCTAGCATGTGTGTTCACTCACCTGCACCCCTAGCATGTGTTTCACTCACCTGCACCACTAGCATTTTTCCACTCACCTGCATCACTAGCATGTGTTTCCCCCCTTTGCACCACTAGCATTGTGTTCACTCACCTGCACCACTAGCAGGTGTTCACTACCTGCATCACAGCATGGGGTTTTCCCCACCGGGCACCATTTTGCATCAGTGTTCACTCACCTGTCACTAGCATGTGTGTTCCCACCTGCACCACTAGCATGTGTTCACCATTTGCACCACTAGCATGTGTTTCACTTCCTCACCACTAGCATATGTGTTCACTCACCTGCATCACTAGCATGTGTGTTCACTTACCTGCACCACTAGCATGTGTGTTCATTTACCTGCACCACTAGCTTTGTGTTCACTACCTGCACCACTAGCATGTGTGTTCACTTACCTGCACCACTAGCTTGTGTGTTCACTTATCTGACCACTACCCTGTGTGTTCATTTCCTTGCACCACTAGCATGTGTGTTCACTCACCCGCACCACCAGCATGTGTTCACTCGCCAGCACCATAGCATGTGTTTCACTCACTTGCACCACTAGCATATGTGTTCACTCATTGGGGATTGGTAGCATACAAAAGAAAAACAAATAATTTGTATAAGCTACTTATCTTATGACAGTTCTACGCCCCGCAGCCGCTTTCAGAACATTCTATGGAGCTTTCGATGTTACCGCCCTTGGTCAGTGGGAATTAAAAAAAGTAAGAAATTTAAAAACCCCAATGGAGCACTATATCAACATTTCATGTTTCCGCTGAAATTATGATTTCTTACTTTTTTTTGGGGTCAATGGCCCCCCGTCGATAGTTAATAATGGGTAATTCCAGATAAAGCAAAAAACTTGCTTCCCGCTGTGCAACCGACCTTTAAATAGGTTCATAACTTATGTCTAGGTGGTACTATCTTTTCTGGTTTTTCCTAAACACACTTAACACTACATATTTATATATATATATATATATATATATATATATATATATATATATATATATATATATATATATGTTTGGAAATTGGGAAAAATGGTCAATTAGCAAGAACTCATTTTAAAAATTTAAATCCTTTCTAAAAATTTATCTTATACGTTTAAAGATAAAATTTTTTTTCATTTATGTTAATGTAAGAATTTATAATTTTGTACCAAGAGAAACTTTGAAAACCTACCTAACCTTATTACAACAAACGCAATTTTTTGCCCCCAAAAAAATATTTTAGATACGTTAACATTAATTTAATAATAAACAAACACAATGAAATATATTTTTCGTTGTGTTCCCGAATGATTTTGGCGAAATTATTGCATACACAAATTTTCACTTGTCTTATATGGCAAGGTGAGCGTTGCTTTTTTAAGCCAAAATCGCAAGTTTTGAAAGGAGTTAATTTTAGATGAGTTCTTGCTAATTACCAGTTTTTAATCGGCCCACAAAAATATATATATATATATATATATATATATATATATATATATATATATATATATATATATATATATATATATATATATTTTTATGTCGTGCCGATTAGGTAAAACTTGGGTTTTTTAAATAGCAACGCTCATCTTGCCATATAAGACAAGCGAAAATTTGTGTATGCAATAATTTTGCAAAATCATTCTGACCTAACGAAAAAATATATTTCATTGTGTTTGTTTTTTATTAAATTTTGTAAAGTATCTAAAATATATTTAGTTGTTAGCTAAATTAAATTGCGCTTGTTATAATAAGGTTAGGTAGGTTTTTAAAGTTTCTCTTGGTAAAAATTATAAATTTTTACATTAACATAAATGAAAAAATATATCTTTTAAAAGTATAAAAGAAAATTTTAGAAAGGAATTATTTTTTAAAAGAGTTCTTGCTAATTGACCAGTTTTTCCTAATCGGCACGACAAAATATATATATATATATATATAGGATACAGTGGGTTCCATAACCCTTCCCTTTAGAGCTGACACTGGTGTTGCGATGTCACAAGGCTCCCCCCCCTTGGAACACAGTCCCCTGATTAAAGCATCCCCGTTGAGGGATGGTCCCTTTTTTATATGGGGAGAAATCCCGAGATGCCCTCCTATCGAAAGAACATGTAATCTATCCGATTATATAACACTGAATGCATGTGATGAACATTATTACACTCACACGCATCTCATGAATTTTAAACTACATATATACTGAATTAGAATGACAGAGGAAGAGAGTTTGAAAAATCTGCAGCTATACAGATCCCAACTACCGTCACACAGAACAAAATATATATTTGAAAATCCTTGCGCAGAAGCAGTATTGGAACAACACAGGAAGAAAAACCAGGACGTGATCCTTCGACGCAGGGCATATCCAGATTTACTTGACCTCATTGGCCGGGCACTTTTCCAACAAAATCTGGATACTCATGATTTTAATATTAAGAAGAATGGCCCTTTATATTGGAACCTGAAGAGAGATGCAGCATTTGGGGCATCTTCACTGATGGGGGGGATACACTTTTGGGAAGTAGGCCATGTTAAATAGTTTATACAGCTGAAAGAGTCGTGAAGCACATATCAGGAGATCAAAAATGAATATGAAGACAACAACCAGTAATGGCCAAAAAACAGAAATAGCAAAAAAATCCATACGACCTAAAAAAGAAATTTTTGGAAGATTTCCCAAAAACATTGAGGGGACACCTATCCGGAAAATGCATAGAGATGGAGGGGGGGTTCGCCCCCAAAAAAAAAGAAAATGAAAAGAGCAGATGTGTCAGAGATTCTTAAAGGATCGAAAACAAAAAACCCAAAAAAGCAAAAAAAAAAAAAAAAAATTTTGACAACCTTAAACAGAAACAAATACACACTGGCGGAAAAAAAATGACATTGTTTAAATTATAAATCTGAATCGAAACTTTAATTTTAAACATAATAAAGAGATAATTGATACCGAAAAAGAAATGAGACAAACACTATGTATTGTGGTAGTTTTGGGAATTATATCAAAATGTCAAAAAAAGGGGGTTAGCTCCTGTAATACTTTTGGGGGGAAAAAGGGGAAAGGTTGGGGGACGGGGTTATGGATAGGGGGGGAAAACTTTATCACATTCCCTTTTAAAACCCAAAAAAAAAAAAAACTTATTTTTTTTTTGCATCTGGAAATATTTAGTAACAAATTTTAAATTTTAAAAGGAAATTTAAACATTTTTAAAAAAAACTTTCCCTTTTTTTAAAATTCTGCAACGAAATTTGGGTTTTTAAACAGTTTCCCACCTGAAAATATAAATATAAACGCCTTTCCAAAATTCAATTTTGGGGAAAATTTATCAAATTGATTGGGAATTATATTTTATAAATGTGCAAATTTTGCATTAATTGTTTTGTTCATTTCTTTTTTTTATGTTACTAAAGGAAAAAATTTTTTTTTCCTTTCCCATATTGCTAATGGTTTCGAAATATATTGAGAGACATTTTTTTACGTTTTTTTAAAGATTTTGTGGTGAGATAACAACTGTGCATCTTGACTTGATTAAAACGTAGAAATTTATATAACATCCCCAGTGCTGATGCAAGTAGACTTAGGCAGATGACAATTCAAATTCTCGTTCATCTTCACGAAAAAATTTTCCCAATTTGATTGGCAATTGCAGATGTTAAAAAAAAAAAAAATTTTTCGAATGTTCGAAGTTTGACCCCCAAGCTAAAATTGTTTATCTTCTCAAAACCCGGATAAAAATAAAAAAAAAAAAACTATTCTCGATAAAATTCCCCGTTCCGGGTCTTTCAGACGACAAGACTAAATTATTTTTTTTAATAAAACATTATCTACTGATATTACCTCAAAAAAAAACCCGATTTTCAGTCATACTCCATCGATTAAAATAAAAAATTTTAGTCATATTCTGAACTGAGAAAATTCAGGGCCCCGGGAAATGAAACGTCTGCCAAAACCCTTTGGGAGTGAATCACTGTACTCCAGTTTGCGTTAAAATTTTTTTTTATGCATTGGGGGGAAATCAGCTTCGTATTATGATGATATGAATATTGATGATAATGATGAGATTGATTTTAGTGATGATGTTGATGGCATTTGTTTATTATAGACAATTACTGTAATGAGGGCGATTTTTAAAATTTCAAAAGAACCTTTCGAAAAAGGGGGAAAAAACAGTGGATATTTTGAACGCTGACGTATATGTAAATATCGAATGATATAACCTTATCACAAAGAAGGAAATTAGAAAAAAATTTTTTTTGGATGCAAACTTTATATGATCACTTAGTTGTTTGTTTTGTAGTATTGTGTGCCAAACGCCGGGCTCAAAACATTCTGCATCGATGTTATAAAAATGCTGTATTGTTCATGGGTATGGAAAGTATTCAGTATTAGATATATTTTTTACTTCTTTCATCAAAACAACTTCCAGAGTAGTAATTGTTCCTTGCCACTGCAATGTTGAAATTAAATTTTAAGTTTTTTGGGGTCGCGGGTGGGGACATGTATTAACCATTCATCGTTATATTATGGGGAAATTTTTTGAAATCATTAAGCAGACATAGTTTAGAGTAGGTTTTTGAAAAAGTGTTTTCCCTGTTAACCAATCAAAACAAACTCTGACTGCCCAATCCATTTACCAAAAAAGTGAGACAAATCTTTGGTGCTAAAAAACCCAGACAAACCAAGGCCAGGGAAAATTTTTTCCCGCACAGGCAACAGTTTTAATACTAAAAGGGTGCAAGCCCTCTGGGGTCAGGCAGGTTTTTTTCAAGTGAAAGATGGTAAATAATATCCAGCAACATTTGCCAGAAAAAAAATTTTCGACCCAAAAAAAAAGGTAAACAGTGAGTAAAAAAAAAAAAGAAATCCCTTTCCATTAAAAAAAACGTCAGTACCATGAAATTTTTTTTTTGGGGGAAAAACAAAAAGTAAACACCAAACCAAATAATACTTCACTGTTTTAAGGCTTTTTTGTTGTCGTTACGCATTCAGTGGTAAAATTCTTCCCTTTCCATTCACCCTCTCATTCGTATTTAAAAAAGAACCTACGAGCAAACAGCCGGATGGTCCCCAAAGCAGTCCGGATGGCCCTCACAAGCAGTCCGGATGGTCCCCAAAACAACCCGGATGGTTTTCACAAACAGACCGGATGGTTTGTCACAAGCAGCCCCGGATGGTCTGTCAAAGCAGCCCAGATGGCCTCACAAGCAGTAGGATGGTCTCTCCGCAGTACAGATGGTCTCTCCGCAGTAGGGATGGTTTCTCAAAATCAGTGGAGGGTCTTCCAGTATGGATGGTCCCCACAAGCATTTGGATGGTCTCTCACAAGCAGTATGGATGGTTTCCCAATCCGGATGGTCTCTCACAAGCAATCCGGAGGGCCCCCCCTTTTAACATTACGGATGGTCCCGGTACGGATGGTCTCCCCAAAGCAATCCGGATGGTCTCTCAAAAAACCCCGGATGGTCTCCCCAAACATTACGGATGGTCTCTCACAAGCCCCCCGGATGGTCCCCTCAAAGCAGTATGGATGGTCTCTACAAGCAGTACGGATGGTCTCTCCCAGTACGGATGGTCTCTCACAAGCAGTATGGGGTCTCTCCAAAGCAGTAGGGTTTTCCCCTCACAAGGTACGGATGGTCTGTCACAAGCAGTACGGATGGTCTCTCACAACAGTACGGATGGTCTCTCACAAATTTTGGATGGTCTCTCACAAGCAGTACGGATGGTCTCCCCAAAACCCAGTACGGATGGTCCTCAAAGCAGAAGGGATGGTCCCCACAAGCAGTGGGATGGTCTTCACAAGCAGTCGGATGGTCTCTCACAAGCAGTACGGATGGTCTCTCACAAGCAGGGATGGTCTCTCCAAGCAGTCCGGATGGTCTCTCCAAAGCAGTACGGATGGTCTCTCACAAGCAGTACGGATGGTCTCTCAAAATTTCCCAAGGGTAAAATTATGTTTCGGATACATACTTGATCTAAAAATTTTTTACATCTTCCTTAATCCCATTTATTGTTATTATCTTTGTGATAATTTTTTTTTTTAACCCTTATTCTATTTCACTATGCTAAACGATGAAAATTCTTGTTCCTCCCAAAATTTTTATAATTTTTTCCCCCATTTACATCTAAGCACCCAATTAGTGGACCCGTTCTGCAACCCCACCTTGTTACTTGTTACTTTGATAAGTCGACCCGTTACGATTCCTGTATCTTCAAACTTTTATATATATATATATATATATATATATATATATATATATATATATATATATATATATCTATATATATATATATATATATATATATATATATATATATATATATATATATATATATATGATGGGGTCCACCCCTAGTGTAAATTGTGGGTTCCATAGCCTCGGAGGAAATGGATAAAAAAGGGTTCAAGGAAAGAAAATTTAGATTTATTTCTGAAGCCATTTGAATACCCCTTCCCCCACCACTCCTTTTTGAATATGTAAAAAATTTATTTCAAGACAAATAAAAAAAAGAATACAATAAGGGGGTAAAACAACATAGATAAAACTCAGAGCCCAAAATGTCAAATTTAGTCCAGCCCCCCCGGCAGTGGGCAGGCCAGAATGGGTGCAGGCTTTTCCCCCCGGATTGAACACTGAGTCTCTGAAAAAAAGGAAGCTGGTCGCCCTGTGGTCCTTGGTTTCTATGATGTTTTTTACCCAGCTCCTTGAGAAACTTTAGAGCCACTTTGCTCCATGGGTTTCCGATCCTAATTTGGGGGAAAATTTTAGCAAGGGGGAAGGGCCCTTTTATTTTGCCCCGGGCTTCTGGGTCCCCCTGTGGCTGGGAGCTCCACCCCCTTCGGCTAAGGAGTAGCAAGAGGTGTCTGCCATTGGGGGACACAGGTGTAAATCCCAAAAAAAACTGGGACCATCCTTCCAAAAGGGGAGCATAATTTGGGTTCATCAGGACCTATTGACTTCCCCCAGACCTCTGCATTTTTGGGGTTTTCCCCCTTGAGCTGGGCAAGGGGGTGGGGGCGAGGGTTTCTTTATGTCATTGCCTCCTCATGTCTAAGCTACTTCCTTCTGATTTTGAAAACTAGACCCTGAAGCCCCTTTATCGGCCCTCGCCCTGCCGCAAAAACACCTATGTTCGGTGAGTTGGGGGGGGAGGGGAAGAAAACACCAATCCCCAATGGCCCGTGGGTCGAGTCGAGTCCCCAGAGAGGGTTTGGGGAAAAGCTAGAAGGGAAAACTACTGAGGTGGTGCCTTCACCGCTAAGGGGACGGCTTTGTCCTTTCCTGAAGCGTTGGTGAGCATTGTGTTGGAAATTTTTTTCCATGATCGGCTTGTCCCAGTGGGACAATTTGTGCTCTTTGGGAGCGGCGGGTTTTTACTGGAAGAGTCTGCCAGGATGTCTCACCCACAGCTGCTTCAATGAACCTGTGACGGGCCCCCACCACACCTCTCAAACGTTCGGGGACAATCTTCTTGACTAATCCACAAAAGGCCAAACACGATGACATAAATGCAGGAAAATTTTTACCTGCGTTGCTTTCCCCCACCTTATACCTCCCAGTCGCACTGGGAGGGTTGCCTGTTCCCATTGCCGATCCTCTATTGACACCCAGGTACCAGATGTTGAGCTGTTTTAGGGGGAAGTTAGTTCTTTACTGCCAAACAAAAGAAAGTGGAGCGAGTGGATCACCCTGCTAAACCCCCCTCAGAGGGGGAAATTTTCATTTTCCCCCCAAAAAAAAGAGTCGGGGGTTTTTCTTAGCCAGCTGAAATGAAGGGAAAGGGGGCGGGGGAAGCGATCCCAAAGGCTTGGAAACCACATCTCTTTCACCATATTAAAGGCATTTCTAAAGTCAATTTTTGACTACGGCCTTGTCTTCTGGTAGGCCCCGATGTAGGCCTTTGCCGCATGACTCCCCATGCCGGAGCCCCCAAAGCCCTTTGGTTGTGGCGGGAAAATTGGCAGCTTCTAGGCGAAACTGCTGTTTGGAAACTAGACGGGGGGGTTTTTTCCCAACGGCAAGGGGTCTGTTTTCCCCACCCTTCGTCTTAAAAGACATAATGAGGCCCAAAAAAAAAAAGGTTTAATTTCCTTCGGGTTTCGCCCAAAGCAGTTGTTGACAAAAGTTGTTAATTCAAAAAGGGGAAAAAATTTGATGCAGATGCCCAGTACTAGATTTACCATCTCTTTGAGGTGTTGTAGTCAAATTTCCCATTTAATCTCCTGCAGACCCCTGCGGAAATGACACACCCTTATAGACTTCTGATTCTGGCAAAAAATTGTTCAGTGATGGGGGTCCCCTTCAGAGTTGTTGTTGATGGTATGGGCCCCGTCGGATGCTTGTCTCTTAGTGCTTGGTTTGGGGCCCTCATCTTTGGGAGCAAGTGTCGTCCTTGAAATTACTATGATTGCTCCCACTGTGTTGCCTTCGATTTTTTTTAACCTGTGCGCAAATTTTCTCTTTTTTCAGTGGAATTTTTTTTGGGGTTTTACCTTTGTGATTCCTGAGATGATGGGGCAGGGGGACACAAATATCTGTTCTTGGGTAGTTGCGCACCGCCTTAAACTGAAGTGGTTGGGGGGGTTTGCCTCGTCTTTCAGGAACTGCAAGACAAACATTGAAACGGAAGTGGGTTGCGCCATGCTTTAATGGGCCTGGCTTTAAATTGGGGGGAAAACCTCCATTCCCTGCTTAAGAAGGTCTGTAAATTTTTCCTGTGATACCATATATATATATATATATATAAAAAATATATATATATATATATATATATATATATATATATATATATATATATATATATATATAAAATTTGGCACCTCTGCCAGAAGAAGCTGTGGGCACCCCGCTCTGGGGTTTTTGGCACATTATCTTCCAATCAAGAACACCTACCAGGATTATCAAAACGGCTGGTGTGTGAATATCTGCAGCTCGTTTTGGAAATGGAAAGAAAACTCTGATTTCCTCTCCCCCTTCGGGAACCCAAGAAAAGGGTTGTGTATGTGAAGTCAGTGAGGGAGGACAAATAACGGTCACTAGGGGGGGGGGAGAGGTCGGTGGGGGAAGGCCCATGGAGGAGGGGGCGGGTGTTGGGGGGTAAAAATGTCCCCTTCCCCCTTTTCCCCCAAAAATGTACATACATCGTGTCTTGTTACGATAATGGGTGTTTGTTCATCGTATGTGTATAATGTGTAGAGTTATAGCATGTGCTTAGCAAGCCGTGGTATGCGCAAAGCATGTGTGGGGATAGCGGGTGTTGTTTATAGTGGGGGCTGTGCGCAGACCATAGTGGTGTATAGTGACGTAACGTGGGGGGCAGTAATGGCCTACCCACCAGGCCTGCCCCACTCATTACAAATCTCCCACCCTCCGTCTCCCCCCTCGAGCACCCCAACAGGGGAAAGGTTTTTTCTTTCACACAAAGGGTGTGCAGGATCACAGCCTCCACAGGCAGATGACAATTCCAATGGCAATCTCCCCCGGGAAAAACCTTTTTTGCCATTCAAACCACTGTTTTTTTGTACCCCCATCTTACTTTTTAAAGCGGCTCGCCCATATGCAGCGGGGGAAAATTTACAAACCTTTTAAGCAGGCGGATGGAGGTTCCACCTTAAAAACCCGAGGCACAATTAAAGCATGGCGCAACCTACTTCTGTTCGGGAATGTCTGTTTTTTTGTTTCCGAAAGACAGGCAAACTGTTAATACTAGTCATCAAGGCAGTGCACAACTCCCAACAACGGATAATTGTGTTTTGCCCCTTTATCGCAGGAATCACAGAGATAACCCAAAAAAAAATTTTCCCCCGAAAACGAGAAAATTTGGCACAGTTTAGCAAAAAAAAAGAAAAGGGAACACAGTGGGAACAATCAGAATAAATTTCAAATGACGACACTGTGCTCCCAAAATAAGACCATAGCTCAAACACTAAAGACAAACATCCCAAAAGAGACACCATAGTCGTCAACAACAACAACCCTGGGGAAATCCCCATCACTGAACAATTAATTTTCCAGGGGTAAAAAGTCTACAAAAAAGGGGTGGGGTATTTTTAGAAGGATCTGCAAAATTAAATGGAATTCGACCACAACACCTCAAAAAGATGGTAAATCCAGTACTCGGGGCATCTGCATCAATTCTTCTCACAGAGTTAAAAATTTCTCCCAAAAACTGCCCCCGGCTGGGCGGATCCCGAAGAAATTAAACATTTTTTTTTTGGGGCCCCTTTTGCACTTTGAAGAAAAAGGGATAGGGGAATCAGACCCATTGCTGTTGGGAACACCCTTCCCTTTCTTGTCAAACAGCAGTAAGAAAAAATTCGCCTAAAACTGCCAATTTACTCCAACCCCCAAACTGGGCTTTGGGGTCTCTCAAGGCAGTGAAGTCGCAGTTCATGTGGCAAGGGCCTATATGTGTGGTTCAGATTGTTTTAAATGTTGGCTTATGAGTTGGCTGATGTTTTCAGGCCATGTAATTTTTTTTTTTTATGTACTTATCATGTAATTTGAATAAAATAAAAAAAAAACTCGTTCGGGGTTTACAAAAATTTTATATATATATATATATATATATATATATATATATATATATATATATATATATATATATATATATATATTTTTTTTATAAAATGTCTTAAAAATTTGACTCTTTAAATTTTTCACTTGATTCAATAATTTTCATTGCCTCATTCTTTAATCAGATATCCATCGGTCAAAAAAAATATACAATCCTTATTGAGGAAAAATGCATTATTGATCATTGCCTGATGATATAAATTTTTTCTTAATGTTTATATATTTCCTTGACTCATAGACTATAGTATTTAAGAAGATTATTACACACATGGGGTAGGGCTAAATCGTGGGGGGTCATACTGAGCCTAGAAAAAATGGAAGGCATTAAACTACTCAGAGAGTTGGAGCACAGGTTCAGTTCAGATCGAGAGCCCTCACCAGGATCAAGGAACTATTCTAAGAATAGCATTGCATGGTCTTAGGTTCAAGGTCACGGGAAGAGGGAAACCAAAAAGGGGGAATATGGAATGATTGTGTCGGACTTGCCTCGAAAACCCAGGGAAATTCATATATCTGTTTGATTTCTGCCAGGGGTTTTTTTGTATAATAGTACTCAGAAATATTCTGGAAAAATTTCCATAAACTGTCCAAAATATAGTATTACTTAAAATTTTAAACATTCCATCACACTTGAGAGCGAAAAATTACTATTTTCTTATTTTTTTGGGGGTTCTTCACTACAAACCCTTTCCCCAAACGTAGAGCAACAGTAGATAAACATCCGTTATTCGTTTTTTTTTCACAATAACGTATATGTTGAAGGGGGGAAAAAAACAGTATAATGCAGTCTTTATAAAAAGATTTTTTTCCCAATACAAAAATTTTTATCACACTACAAACAGAACTGATCGGGGTTTGATAAACCCACTGTGTAGAAACTTGTCAATAGATAACGCATTATACTACATCCTCTGACTTATATTTATTACGTCTCTTTGTTAACATTCTTGGAAACGATACAGATTAGTAAGATGAATTTACTGAAACATTTTTTAAAATGAATGGCTCAGTCAACATTTTCTTTTTTTCTCAACTCTGGATTTTTTTATTGTGAGATGTTTACTGTCCCATTAAAATGCAAATGTAAGTACCTATTTAGTCATCAGACGAATGGTTGTGCATTAAAATATGTTGCCCAGAGAAAAATAAACAAGGAATATATTTAAATTTTTCAAAATGATTGAAAACTCAAAAAAAGTTTAAAAAAAACTTTTAAATTTTAAAATTTTGTGGAAAAAAATTAAAAAAAATTCCCTTTTTTGCATCTCGTATGATTCCTTTTTTTTAAAAGGAAAACTCTAACGATCTGCAATTCTGATTTTTAGGAACTCTTAATATATATAACAAAATATCTGTGGGGAAGACAAGTGGAAGATAAATCGTCCCAAATGGAAAATAAATCGTCCAGGTGGAAGATAAATCGTCCAAGTGGAAGATAAATCAAATTTGGGAAAATGGATAAAAATTTTTTAAAATATATATATTGTTGTTTAAATAACACTGGTCAGCATGATTTTTTTTTGACTCTATGGTATCTTTTTTTGGTATATATATAAAAAAAGTGATCCATTGTGTTTTTTTTTCATGTCTATCACATCAGGTTGTAAAATTATACGTAAACGTTCTTATCTCTTTTCGTATAAAATAAGTAAATGGGAAAATGGTATATTACCAATTAAAATTTTACCTTATATTGAATTAAAAGTTAAATCTAATATATTTTTTTTTTATTTTCAGATTATTAATGTGTCTAGAGGCTGCATAAATTCACCAGACAAATTTTGCTATGTCTGCGGGGAATTCACCCCTTTAGATTCCCGGAGCAACATTACTCCTTTGTTGAAAACGCTCTACTTTGCATATTTTGGCTGCAAACTTGGGGACCAGGACAAACCATTTGCAACACACAAAGCTTGCAAGAGTTGCATCGGAAATTTTTAAAAGTGGTCAGTTGGGAAAAATTAAATGTATGCCCATTGGGGGACCAATGTTATGGCGGGAGCAGATGAACCACCAAAGACTGCTACTTTTGTATGATTAAAAATAGCTGGATTCACTAAAGATCGCATAAAAATACCCAAATATTCCCCTTTAGCAATAAGGCTGTTCCACACTCTGAAGATATTCCTGTACCTGTGCCACCTGAGAAATGGCAAATTTCATCAGGGTCTGATACCAGTGATTTAAGAGAGATGGAAGTAGACTATCAACCACCAACAAATAACGATCCCAAACCCTTCAACCAAATTTAGCTCAATGATTTGGTTTAGAGACCTTAACCTTCCAAAAAAAAAGTGCACAGTTACTTGGCTCTCGACTGAAGGGAAAACAGGCTTTGGCTCCTGGAACAACATTCACTTAGTACCATCATCGGAAACGGAATTTACTCAGTTCTTTGACAAAGAGGAATCTTTAGTTTTTTGTTCAAATATTTCTGGCCTTATTGAACACATGGGGATGTCATACACATCAGTTGAATGGAGACTCTTCATTGATTCTTCTAAAAGTTTAAAGGCTGTACTTCTCTACAATGGAAACCCGCTCATCTGTGCTAATTGGCCATAGTGCCAAATGTCAGAAAATTACCCAAATATGAAGACACTCATATCTGAAATCAAAAACCCAGAATTACAATTTTCTTATTTGTAGTGATTTAAAATTTTTGCTCTCTACTAGGTCTTCAATGCAGATGCAAAGTATCCCTTTTTTCTGTGTTTTTGGGGAAGTAGGGCAGACAGCCACACTATGAACAAAAAGACTGGCCACAAGACCCACTTCACCCCGAAAATCAAAACGAAACAACTGTCCACTAGTTGCCCCCAAGAAAATTCTGCCCACCACTCCACATCAAATTAGGGCTTAAAAAAAATTTGAAAAAGGCCTTGAACAAGAAGGGAGCTGTTTTCAAGTCCCTGGAGTCAAAGTTTCCTGTAAAAGTGAAGGCAAGCTAAAGGCAGGAAGCTTTTTTGGGCCCCTCAGATTGGGGAATTGATCAAGGACAAGCATTTTGATAAAGCATTAGCAGGTGCCGAGGTGAATGCCTGGTTTTCATTAAGCAGATTTACCTTCCTAGGGGCGCCCCCCGAATATGAAAAAATGATCCAAGACCTGATTTCAAGTTTTCAACAATTTGGGTTTGAATGAGGTGAAGATGCACTTTTCACTCAAATATTGATATTTTCTCAATAATTGTGGAAACTAGAGAGGGAAAAAGGGAGAGTGGTTCCACGGATATTTTCACCTTGGAAACCGATACCAGGGCAAAGGGAACGTCAGCATGATGGAGATTACTGCTGGTCATTGAAACGTAATGTTCTCGATGCACAGCAAAAGCGAAAATCAAACATGATTCATGTTGATTTGGAATTCTATGATTCTAATTTTAATAAAGACACAATTTTTTAAAAAATTCATTTTTTTTTATCTTTAAATTTTGTTTTTTTTTTTAAAACCCCCACGTAATAGAGCAAAATGGTTTAGATATTTAAAATAGCACCCCAAAGAATATGTAAGATCGCAACCATGAATAAAAAAAAAATTGAAAACATTCCAAATGCGATCAGTGTAACAGAGAAACATATTAAGCATTAATAGTGTCATATCCTCCTTAATAGTACCCTGGTGATGGTATTGGTGCTTCAGCTCCCAGCATCCTTTTAATAGTACCCTGGTGATGGTCTTTGTGTTCAGCTCCTTCAGCACCTTTTAAAACCCCCGGGTGGTCCTGGTGTTCCCCAGCTCCTTCAGTATACCCTTTAGACCCTGGTGATGGTCCTGGTGCTTCAGCCCTTCATTCCTCCATATTAGTCCCGGGATAACCCCTTTTGCTTTCAGATCCTCCTAATAGTCCCTGGTGATGGACCTGGTTTTTGCCCTTCAATCCTCCTAATAGTCCCCTGGTGATGGACCTGGTCTTCAGCTCCTTAATCCTCCAAATAGTACCGGTTTGGACCGGGCGCCCTTCAGTACTCCCTTAATAGTCCCTGGGATGGCCCTGGTGCCACTACTTCAGACCCCCCAATAGTCCCGGGATGGACCGGGCCCGCCCTTCGACCTAAAAATTTGGGGAATGGCCCCAGGTGTTTCAGCTCCTTCAGTACTCCCCTTAAAACCCTTGATCCCTTGCTTCCCCCTTCAGACCTCCCAAGCCCCTGGGGGACTTTGCTTTAGCATTCGATTTCCTAATTTCCCTGGTGTTCATTTTTCGATCCTTTAAAATTTACCCGGGAGGCCCCTGGGTTTGCCCCTTTTATTAACTGAACATCAAAGCTTTTCCCTTTTAAAAAAATTAAAAAAAAAAAAAATTTCAAATATTTTTTTAGTGAGTTTGAGTTTGAAGAAAACCCCAAAGGGTGGCCCCTACCGGAGCATTGGAGGGCTTTCTAAGCCCCCGCCCGGCCCGGCCTGTTAGGACCTATTTCATGTTTTACCCCCAACTGAAGAAAAAAAAAAGTTATAAAAAATTTACCAATTTCAAAAAAGGGGAAAATTTGGGGAGCATGTATACAAGTCCTTTTAAAGTTTGGGGACTGTAGTACAGGAAAATTTTTGATGAAAACTAAAGATGGGGAGAAAAGGGGGATTTATCGGGACCACAAAAGTCTGGACCAAACATTTAACAACAATCAAAGAATTTTTTAAATCATAACCTTCTTCCATGATAGATCCAGCTTTCATAAACAACGTCCCCCAAAACCCGTTCTGGGGAAAAAACAAAAACCGAGGAAAGGGGGTTTGGACGGGCTCTACTCCCACACCGATGGGTTATACCTGGGAACATTTTAAAAATTCCGCCGGGAGTTAGGCATTACTACAAAACCACCAGGGGGATGGGAAGCCACCACTCGTCTCAAAATCACCAAAATAAAAGAAATATTTCAAACTTGAATTTTCTTCAAAACCCCATTGTTATAATATATTGATTTAATTCCCGGGAATCGTACAGAAAAGGAATAAATGGATGAGAGTTGAAGTCTGGAAGAAAATATTTGGTTGCTAGATGTTGGAAAAAGGCACAAGGACATTGGACACCTTTATTGGAAAGTTTTTTTTTTCTGGGGCCGTATGTCCAAATCGTACAAGAGAATGAAGAACACAGTTTTATAGTAGATATAACAGGTCACTGGGGTAATGCCGTCAGGTCATCTTTAAAACCATTCCCCGTGGCTGCCAAAAAAGAGCATCTATTTAAGGGATTAGATGGGTTTCTTTCCGATCTTTGTCAATGGATTTTCGTACAAATTAAAGGGTGCCCCAATTTAGTGGTCACAATGTTGGATTCTTTGTAAATAATCTGCTCTGTTCCTGTTTATGAGACGTTTCCTTTTTTGTTTTTGGGCGCTGGAAAAGATTCCTCCCTGATTCAACTACACAAACCATGGACTCTCCATATGGTATTGTTTAAACGCCAGCTTCACTGTTTGGTTAGTTAAAGGGCTCGTCCTTCCTTGTGAGCGCTCTGATAGACATTGTGGCCATCGTGAGACACAATGGACGTTAGATACATATAATATCTTTCTTTGTCATGATACTTGGCAACTCTGCTCGTCTATTTAACCTCTAGTGGTAATGTGCTGACAATTTGTCGCATTTGACACATAAATATGGGAAAATACAAAGTAAATTTTCTTTTCATTTATCTTCTTCACTCTCCTTCAAATACTAGCTACCATCGGCAAGTAATGGTAGAAGAGGATTTTAAGAGTATCGGCTGCAAATGTGAGTATTTAGGTGTCTAAAAGTGTATTAGTAATATGGCGCAATGCATAGTGCCATTGCTCTCAATTATAGCATATGGGCGCATCAACTCTTTATGACGGCATCTATGAAGCTGACTTTCATGCTGTCTAGATAACTCATGGCACTGCGCAGGCATGACGGCCTCTATAAAACTTTTATGCTGTCTAGATGACTCATGGCACTGCGCAGGCATGACGGCCTCTATGAGACTTTTATGCTGTCTAGATGACTCATGGCACTGCGCAGGCATGACGGCCTCTATGAGACTTTTATGCTGTCTAGATGACTCATGGCACTGCGCAGGCATGACGGCCTCTATGAGACTTTTATGCTGTATAGATGACTCATGGCACTGCGCAGGCATGACGGCCTCTGTGAGACTTTTATGCTGTCTAGATGACTCATGACACTGCGCAGGCATGACGGCCTCTGTGATACTTTCATGCTGTCTAGATATCTCAAGACACTGCGCAGGTTTGATGATTATTGATCGCGATTGACCTGCTACTAATATTATTAATTTTCATACGAGTATTATTAGATATAATTTTTTATACATATTCAGATATTTTTTTCCATTTTCCTATCATGATGCCAGACACTCATAGTCCCTGACAATATATATTAACTGTCTGTTTTGCGTAAATACGTAAACATCATAAAATCCACCAAATTTTCTAATAGTTAATTGGAAAGAATATTAAGCGTCTGCAGTTATCAACCTTAAGTAATGACAAGAGGTCTGTTAAATACACCATAAACCCACAATTATAATGACACAGTAACATTTAAATAAAAATATAATTGATGTCTTAATAATACTTTTAATGATAATCACACAAAATCTAATTAATGAATTGCAAAACGTATTATAATATTTCAGAACATGCAAGTTCACTAACATAAATTCATTATTTGTTTAAAATATTTACCTTATTGACCAGAGACTTGTTGAAGACATTAGTTAAGGAACGTTTTCTTTGCTCAATTTCATCTAACTGTTCCGAGTACAGAGATTACATTTTTGGCATATTGTTTACGTTGGTCGCATTGTTGTCGCTAAGCAGCTCAATGAATTCTGTGTATCATTTATAATTCTTTGTGATCATTATCACTTATGTTTGTTTTGTTTTCTTGGTTTTTACTCAGTGCTTCCCATAATTAATGTTCTGACAGTGTCAAAATGTTAATGAAAAGAACTATTTACGAAAACTGTGTTTACAAAAATTATATGAAGACCATATTTCTATCCTACTGTTCCACTGCCTTATAATCTCTGCCTTCATAACAAATAACAATATACTATAATTAAAACTACATCCTTGCTCCTCAAAACAAGGAAAACTTTCAATTTCAAGTTCTTAAATATTTCTTAAAGGTTACAGTTACTTTCAGGATTATCTTACCATGAAAGAAAAAAAAACACTTATGAAATATCTGATTATGTGTTATTGTATAAATATATCTTAATATACGGACTACACCTTATCCTTGCTTCTTGTGGTTGAGTATGAATAGTTGTCATTATTCAATGGTAATTTACCAACCAAGGACTACATTAGAGTTTATATTATTGGAAGCCAATGCATTGTTTCCGCCCTGTTTCATGTGACCTGAGAGAGGGTGTCCCATCCTCTCTTAGATAATAATTATCGTCTTCCAGTGAAAGTACTAAAAATAAAATTTATTTTGGTCCCAGAGTGATCCACTATTATTCTTATGACCACCCACTGTAAGACTCATTTCTCTTTACAGACAAACTGTCGCCGAAGATTTTACTGACTCCTTTACTATAACACGTTACCACTTATTTATTTAATCAGTTGATAAGTTTTAAACAAAATTCGGTTGATCTGTCGAGGCTGGTAGTTCTTCTTACTTCATTAAATTTTGATGCACTGGCACATCTCTGCTCCATGGGACGTGTATACCTTCAGTGTCTACCTACCATAGGAGTATCCCTACTATAATAAACTAAATAAATATCCCTACTATAATAAATTAAATAAATATCCCTACTATAATAAATTAAATAAATATCTCTACTATAATAAATTAAATAAATAGTTCTTCTCTGGTAGAAAACTTGTCAGGGTTTGTCTTCTTGCAAGAGGTTAAACTTGGCCTCGATGGGTCACTACACATTAGAGGTTTTAGTGGTTTAGGAAATTCTTAGCCAAATACCACTTCAGGTGAACTTGCAGTGTGTCACTTGCAGTGGGTCACCTGCAGTGGGTCACCTGCAGTGGGTCACTTGCAGTGGGTCACTTGCAATGGGTCACCTGCAGTGAGTCACTTGTAGTGGGTCACCTGCAGTGTCCCTTGCAGTGGGTCACCTGCGGTGGGTCACCTGCAGTGGGTCACTTGCAGTGGGTCACTTGCAATGGGTCACCTGCAGTGAGTCACTTGTAGTGGGTCACCTGCAGTGTCACTTGCAGTGGGTCACCTGCAGTGGGTCACTCGCATTGGGTCACTTGCAGTGGGTCACTTGCAGCTGGTCACTTGCAGTGGATCACCCGCAGTGGGTCACTTGCAGTGTGTCACCTGCAGTGGGTCACCTGCAGTGGGTCACTGCAGTGGGTCACCTGCAGTGGGTCACCTGCAGTGGGTCACCTGCAGTGGGTCACTTGCAGTGGGTCACCTGCAATGGGTCACCTGCAGTGGGTCACCTGCAGTGGGTCACCTGCAGTGGGTCACCTGCAGTGGGTCACCTGCAGTGGGTCACCTGCAGTGGGTCACCTGCAGTGGGTCACCTGCAGTGGGTCACCTGCAGTGGGTCACCTGCAGTGGGTCACCTGCAGTGGGTCACCTGTAGTGGGTCACTTGCAGTGGGTCACCTGCAATGGGTCACCTGCAGTGGGTCACCTGCAGTGGGTCACCTGCAGTGGGTCACTTGCAGTGGGTCACCTGCAGTGGGTCACCTGCAGTGGGTCACCTGCAGTGGGTCACTTGCAGTGGGTCACCTGCAGTGGGTCACCTGCAGTGGGTCACCTGCAGTGGGTCACCTGCAGTGGGTCACCTGCAGTGGGTCACTTGCAGTGGGTCACCTGCAGTGGACTGCCTGCATTACGTCTACCATTAATTTATTTACTTTACATTATATAATATGAAACTCTTTACTTCACTACTTTACTAAGCAAATTTTCTGCAGTATTTTTCTTATCACTAGGGAAGTTACTAGTAAGTTCACTTTTTATTTTTAATATTATCAAATGTATGCTATACTAGTGCAATTTTTATCACTTCAAAATCACTTTGATTTATTACTTATCATTATCTAAGCAAATCCGTTAAGATTTACATTAATAAAATAAGCAAATTAAGAAAAAACATTCCAAACTCTCAGGTAACAGACTGTAACCTATTAAAGATACTTTCTACTTGCTCAGTAAATTAAATCAGTAGGTAATTTAAGCCACTTCATAAACTTCACAGATGTTTATTACGGCTGAATAGGCCTCTTAAAAACACTGATCTAAGACATATTGAAGAAATACACACACATATATATATATATATATATATATATATATATATATATATATATATATATATATATATGGGTGTGAAGCATAGGTGATGAATGTTGCAACGAGGAGAAGGCTGGAGGCAGTGGAGATGTCATGTCTGAGGTCAATGTGTGGTGTGAATATAATGCAGAGAATTCGGAGTTTGGAAATTAGGAGGAGGTGCGGGATTACCAAAACGATTGTCAGAGAGCTGAGGAGGGTTGTTGAGGTGGTTTGGACATGTAGAGAGAATGGAACGAGACAGAGTGACTTCGAGTGTATAAATCTGTAGTGGAGGGAAGGCGGGGTAGGGGTCGGCCTAGGAAAGGTTGGAGGGAGGGGTAAAGGAAGTTTTGTGTGCGAGGCTTGGACTTCCAGCAAGCATGTGTGAGCGTATTTGATAGGAGTGAATGGAGGCATATGGTTTTAATACTTGACGTGCTGTTGGAGTGTGAGCAAAGTAACATTTATGAAGGGATTCAGGGAAACCGGCAGGCCGGACTTGAGTTCTGGAGATGGGAAGTACAGTGCCGGCACTCTGAAGGAGGGTGTTAATGTTGCAGTTTTATAACTGTAGTGTAAAGCACCCTTCTGGCAAGACAGTGATGGAGTGAATGATGATGAAAGTTTTTCTTTTCGGCCACCCTGCCTTGGTAGGGAATCGGCCGATGTGTTAATAAAAAAATATATATATATATATATATATATATATATATATATATATATATATATATATATATATATATATATATATATATATATATATTTATATATATATTCATACTATATATTTAAGTTGTGCAGATAACATTCATAAGTTTTTACCTTTAATGTAAGAAATGAGATGTGTTACATTTAATGCTAGAATAATAAATAAATATGTTGACAAATGTAATCAAATGGCTAAATGATCCACTTGGTAAACGAAAATAATGCATTTAGTGAATAATATAAATGTAAATTATATAATGGTTAAAACCGCTGAACAGTTGAGGTTAAAACCCAAGGCTAATGAGTCGAATGACTCCAGGTCAGTGCGTAAACCTATAGTGTACAAAGATACTTGGATTACATTCGCTGCTCAGCCTTGGCTGTGGCAGGTGCTCAGGTCTGCCCTCTTGCGGCGCTGTGATAACTACTCATTTTCATAGCAAGATGGCGGCGCAGTTTCGAAGAAGAGTCACCACTGTCTGTGTGGAGCTTGTAAGAGGGGCTATTTATCCAGCTAATGCTGCTGTCTTGTTACCAGCTATTATTAGAGACAAGTATGGGATAGACAACATCGATATCTGGATATCTGCGGCATAGCCCTTAATGGTAGTGCGAGAATATTTGTGAAACTGATGACAGCCCAGGTGTATGAGACTATTGTTCACAAGTTTGTGGATAAAAGTCTACAGGTCAACGTGTCGGTAGAGGTTAAATTGAAAGATATCTCGAAACACTATACGTAGATACACGTTCGAAATCTGCTGTTTGAGGCCCATGAACATGATATGAGGGAGGCCTTTAAGGAATATGGTGTTATTCATACTGCAGTCATGGGACGATGGACTGAAGAATTATATGAGGAATCCCAGAGAGGTCTTTCAATCTGAAAATGACACTGAAGAGGTCATACCTTCCTATGTAGTGATTCCTGAATTTAGGACGCAAGTATATGTCACTTACATGGGACAACGAAGAACCTGTCGTATATGTGGCTGTTTGAGCACATAGTAGCTGCGTGTGATCGGCGTCAGGAAGGCGTCAGGTTGAGAGGCATACTGTTGAGGTTGAAAATGAAGGAATACGGAGGCAGCAGGATGGAGTGGGCGTGATCGAACCGGCGAGGTGGAGTGATATTGTGCAGGAGTCGGTGGATGCGTGTCTGACGCTACCTGTTGACACGCAAAGGTCATTGGAGAAGGAAGTGGAGGATGAGGATGTGGAGCTGGATTTGGGTATTGAGGCAGAGATACCTGAGATGCTGCATGGGCTGCTGGACAGCTCACAAAGTCAGATAGCGGAGTACTCAGAAGAGAAGGCGGAGGAAATTCTGTGTGTGGTGGATGGACTGGGGAACAAGAGTCCTGAGGTTACCAATTTTGATGTGCAAGAGGTACAGGTAATTGTAAATAATTAAGATAGGGTAACTGATATGGAGGTTAGTTCTGATTCTAGGAAGCGATCCATGGATATGGGGAGGACGATATCCTTACCCCAGCTCAGAGAAATTGTAAAAACCTTCGGTGAACGTTTCCCAAAGGTCATCAACAGGTGTGTAAAGGTCAATGGGGTACAAGGAGTACAGGAAATAGCTAAGGATAATAGTATAGGACAGGGTGCTTTAAAACCTGAGGGAAAGAGATCTGGCAGGTCAAAGGGTAAACCACTTCTAATATATTCAGGGTCTCACGCTAGACATAAATGGGACAATGTCTGAGGTTAAGAGGAAGTGGATACAGGTGAGTATGAAAAGGTATGATGTGGATGTTGCCGTTTTGCAAGAGCATAATTTTAGGTATGGCAGAGATTTTATTGTGCCAGGTTATTGTGTATATGCAGGGAGTTTGGGGTCTTTTAAGGGTGGAGTGGCGGTATTAGTAAAGGAGAACAGCCCTTTTCAGTTGATGACTTGGGAAGAGGAAGGAGGAGAGGGTGGTAAGGGTGGATGGGGTATGGGGGATAGTGAGGGTTACTTTTATTGGGGTATATTTACCCAAGAGAGCGTGTATTGTTCCTTTGTATAAAGGCAAAGGGACAAAAGAGAGTGCAAAAATTATAGGGGAATAAGTCTGTTGAGTGTACCTGGTAAAGTGTATGGTAGAGTTATTATTGAAAGAATTAAGAGTAAAACAGAAAGCAGGATAGCAGATGAACAAGGGGCTTTAGGAAAGGTAGGGGTGTGAGACCAAGTGTTTACAGTGAAACATATAGGTGAACAGTATTTGGATAAGGGTAAAGATGTTTTGTGGCATTTATGGATTTGGAAAAGGCGTATGATAGGGTAGATAGGGGGCAATGTGGCAGATGTTGCAGGTGTATGGAATAGGAGGAAGGTTACTGAAAGCAGTGAAGAGTTTTTATGAGGATAGTGAGGCTCAGGTTAGAGTGTGTAGGAGGGAAGGGACTATTTCCCAGTAAAAGTGGGCCTTAGACAAGGATGTGTGATGTCACCGTGGTTGTTCAATATATTTATAGATGGGGTTGTAAGAGAAGTGAATGCGAGGGTCTTGGCAAGAGGTGTTGGGCTAAAAGATAAGAAGCAAATACAAAGTGGGAGTTGTCACAGTTGCTTTTTGCTGATGACACTGTGCTTTGGGAGATTCTGAAGAGAAGCTGCAGAGGTTGGTGGATGAATTTGGTAGGGTGTGTAAAGAAGAAAATTGAAAGTGAATATAGGAAAGAGTAAGGTGATGAGGATAACAAAAAGAATAGGTGACGAAAGATTGGATATCAGATTGGAGGGAGAGAGTATGGAGGAGGTGAATGTATTCAGATATTTGGGAGTGGACATGTCGGCGGATGGGTCTATGAAGGATGAGGTGAATCATAGAATTGATGAGGGAAAAGGGTGAGTGGAGCACTTCGGAGTCTGTGGAGACAAAGAACCTTGTCCATGGAAGTAAAGAGGGAATGTATGAGAGTATAGTTATACCAACGCTCTTATATGGGTGTGAAGCATGGGTGATGAATGTTGCAACGAGGAGAAGGCTGGAGGCAGTGGAGATGTCATGTCTGAGGTCAATGTGTGGTGTGAATATAATGCAGAGAATTCGGAGTTTGGAAATTAGGAGGAGGTGCGGGATCACCAAAACGATTGTCCAGAGAGCTGAGGAGGGGTTGTTGAGGTGGTTTGGACATGTAGAGAGAATGGAACGAGACAGAGTGACTTCAGAGTGTATAAATCTGTAGTGGAGGGAAGGCGGGGTAGGGGTCGGCCTAGGAAAGGTTGGAGGGAGGGTAAAGGAAGTTTTGTGCGAGGGCTTGGACTTCCAGCAAGCATGTGTGAGCGTATTTGATAGGAGTGAATGGAGGCATATGGTTTTAATACTTGACGTGCTGTTGGAGTGTGAGCAAAGTAACATTTATGAAGGATTCAGGAAACCGGCAGGCCGGACTTGAGTTCTGGAGATGGGAAGTACAGTGCCGGCACTCTGAAGGAGGGGTGTTAATGTTGCAGTTTTATAACTGTAGTGTAAAGCACCCTTCTGGCAAGACAGTGATGGAGTGAATGATGATGAAAGTTTTTCTTTTCGGGCCACCCTGCCTTGGTGGAATCGGCCGATGTGTTAAAAAAAAAATTTACCTGCCTCCAGTAATAGGAGTGTTAAGGAGGAGTTTGTGAGAGTCAATTAATTTATTTCTTGCGTGGGTTACCTGAGGTTGTGGTCATGGGAGGGACTGGAATAATATCATTAGACATAGAGATGTGGAACTTAGGGGTGGGGGTTGTGTGTTGAGTGTCTTAAGGGACGTGTTGGGGAGTGTGGGTGTAGTCGGGGGAGGTGGATAGGTTGATTATACATTTGTGAGGCGTGGCTATGCTGCACTTTTAGATAGGATATATGTTTCACGGGTGATAATTGTTGGTGTAGTTCAGTGTGTGGATGTTGGGTTTTCAGATCATAGGGTTGTTTTGGTGGAACTGGAATGGATGGGAATGGTGAAGTGGTGTGTGGGGAATTGGAAATTAAATATACGGCTATTGGAAGGGAAGGAGGGTAAGCAAGTGTTCGCGGAATGGTAGGGACGTTTATGGGAAAAAGGTACTTTGGAAGTGGATATAGTGTCATTGTGGGAGAATGTGGCGAAACCTGTCATTAGGACTTATTATAGGGTACGAGGTAGGGAGGAAGCACAGTGGCAGTATGGGTTACAAAAGTACTTGGAAGGACAGTTGGCTGTTTGCTGTGAGGGCAGGTCAGACAGGCACATTGTGGAAATGAAGGAAATCAAAGATAGGTTGTGGGATATTCAAAATGAAAGATTTGATGCGATACGTGTGCGTGGGAGCATGGAGGAGGCGTTATGGGGGGATAAGCCATCGGTGTGTGTTTTGAGGAACTATCGTAAGAGAAGGAAAGGAATGATGGTTATGCGGCTGGAGGTGAATGAAGATGTGGATGGGTATAGAAAAGGGCAAATCATGCATTTAACTGAGGCCATGAGTTTATATGTGGGAAAATGGTTTGAAGGTTATTTTAAAGCTGATGTGTGTGGGAACAGGGAGAAGGGGATTATTTTGGAAAGTGTAGCGCCGGTGTTAAGTAATGAAGATAGGGTAGCGATGGAAGGAGTTATAAGTGAGGAAGAGGTATGGGTCGCCTTACAAAGCATGAGTAAACGTAAGTCGCCGGGGCTGGATGGATTGCCGAATGATTTTTATGTAGCGAACTGGAGTGTCTTGAAAGAATGTGTGGTACGTTTGTTGAATAGAATGAAAGAGAATGGATGTATGGGGGTAACTCAGTGCACAGGGGTAGTTGTGCTGGTTTGTAAGGCTGGTGAGGGGGAAACGATTAGGAATTATAGGGCTTTATCGATGATGTGCGCTGATTACAAGTTGTTTGGAAAGTTTTGGGGAATAGGATTAAGAAGGTATTAGGAGGGTCATTGAGCATGGGCAGTATGGGATACCTGGGATTTGTTTGCAAAGGATTAGAAACTTTATTGATAGTTGTGAGGTGGTGGAGTTTTGGCAGTAGATTGGCAGGCAGCGTATGATAGTATAGACAGAGGAATGTTGTGGAGTATAATGAGAAAGCAGGGTTTTGGTGAAGAAATAGTGGGATGGGCTGAGACATTATACAAGGAAGCGAGAGTGAGATGCAAGTGAATGGGATGATAGGTGGGAAGTAAGTATGGGGAAGGGTTTGCGGCAAGGTTGCCGCTTGTCGCAAATTTTATTTGTGTGTCTACAAAACCCTCTGTATAGTCTAGTTAGGATTGG
This sequence comes from Cherax destructor, assembly GCA_009830355.1. Classification (NCBI taxonomy): domain Eukaryota; kingdom Metazoa; phylum Arthropoda; class Malacostraca; order Decapoda; family Parastacidae; genus Cherax; species Cherax destructor. The sequence goes on along the minus strand of WNWK01005032.1, from coordinate 101,025 downwards.
AGTGGGAGGGGAAGGGGGGGATGTGGAAAGTGCGTCTGGAATAGTTGGTTATATGGACGATACTACGGTATTGGTCAAGGATGAGGAGGACTTACAAAGTGTGAATGCGTTTCTGGGGATTTTTGGCAAGGCCACTGGTTTGTGCATAAATAGGCCTAAGTCGAATTTGTTAGAGGTTGGGAAGTGGGTGGTGGGGGTTAATAGGGATACAGGTGTGGATGGACTGTGGTCAATCGATTGAAAGTATGTGGTATAGTGTTCATGGATGATTTTGGGGAGGCACGTCAGGTTAATGCGGGGAATGTTATTAAAGGGGCTATGCAGAGAATGTGTGGATGGAGAATGGGTGATGTAACTACACATCAGCAGGTGATTGCGGTGAATATGTTACTTTATAGTAAGATATGGCATGTGGCAGGGATTTATCCAATCTTAAAGAAGGATGTTGAGGATTTTGTAAGGAAAGTTTTGAGGTATGTCTGGGGGTATGGGAAACATTGGTTGCGGAAGGACGTGGTGGTAAAGGCGGTGGGCAGTGGGGGGATTGGGTTTGATTGATCTGGAGGTAAGAATCATGAGTATGTATGTCAAATGTTGTTACATGACAAAGGGAGGGGGATAGGGAACGACGGGTGGGGGAGGTCATGCAGCATTTACAATTATGGTGGAGGGGGAATGACTTGGAACGTTGTGGGGACATGTTGCGCAATTTAATGGGAGTTCAGAATCCGGGAGGTGTAACTGCAAGTGTGTTGGGAAGAGTTGGGTGTGGGAAGGAGGTGATTGAGGGAACTACTATATTCCCAGTGTATGATTGGAAGGGTAAATGGTGTGGTTTGCGTGGACTTAGATTGAAGGCGAGGGTGAGGGAAGTCATGTTTAGATTTTTACATGGGGTTCTAGCTTCCTGGACTGTATTGTATAGAATGGGTTTGACTGGGGATGCGAGATGTCTTAGTTGTGGAGAGGAAGATACAGCTTATCATGGAGTTTACTTTTGTGAAAGGCTGGGAGATATAAGGCAGTGGTTGGGAAAATTTATACGTTTGGCGGGAGGGGGAGGGTCACATTCCTTAAGGTTTTTGAGTTTGGACATAGGTGGGGTAGATAAGGATGTCTGGAGGGCAATGATGTACATGGCGGTTGACTTCGTGTATGTTTCGTGGGGGATGAGGGGGATACTCGGTTATGTGAGGCTGAGAGCTATAGCTGCGACTATGTACAGGACTAAATGTAGGAATAAGGTGTTATATGGGTTAGCTTGGGTAGGGCTTTTCCAGTTAGTTATACGGACTTTACGGTGGAGCAGTTGTTATGTATGAGGAATGTATCTAGCTGAATAGAGGCTGTTCTCCTGGGGGTGTATGCGGAAAAATGATGATGAGTAGGTGGTTGGATGTTTGGATGTATGGGATCATAGGGGGATGGGGGTAATGACGGGTGACGATCGGTAATTTTGACTAAAAACCTTAGGGGTCGTATGCATGGTAGTGGGTGTCTACAGGGAGAACGGTGAATGAGTGAAAGAATAGGGGAGGGGGGAGGGAATGTTAGAGGTGGTTAGGCCTGAAGAGTCAACAAAACATAATGAATAGGTTGTGTTGTGACATGTGAATATGTCCTAAGGCATTAGTGGTTTACTTTTGCGTAATAATAACAGTTATAAAAGTTATCTTTATTTTGGACTCCATGTGTTATAGTATGTATATGTACGTATGCATGATGTACAGTTACTTTGGTATGTTATGTGTATTGGTGTGTGTTGGAAAGATTCAATTGGTATATTATATGTGAGGTATTCAGTGTCTGTTCAGTTTTGAATGGCCCTTATATATGATGTGTGTTAACCATGGTGTTAAGTTAAATGAGCAAAGATATGTAGAAATGATGGTATATCTAGGCACTGATAATTTTGATAATGTGGGTGTGTTCCTAAGCATGGTCATTCATATATAGTAATTGTATTATATAATTTGTATGTGTTTTGATGAAGTGTTGTATGAGTATTGTTAATATATGTAAGCGGATTATTATAAATATATATATATATATATATATATATATATATATATATATATATATATATATATATATATATATATATATATATATATATATATATATATATATATATTAATTGACGATATAACAATGTGGTATGATATACGCGTGTCATTCGTATGTCGTATGTCCTTATTTTTGTTAATGATATAAGTACACATTTGTTAGTTATTTTGCATGTGGGGTTTTTATTTTTAAAAAGATTAATGTGATAGTGTGTTATGATTTTGTATATATTTGTTAATTACGTTGTAATCTACCTTGGTGGTTTGGTTTTTGTCATATATAGTATTTCGGGTAATTTGTTTTTATGTGCTTCATGTGCAAAAAGCAATAGGTGTATATACGGTGCAAGCTTTCAATCTATAGGGAGACTATAGGAAAAGGGTATAGGATAGGGAATAGAATGACACTTTATAAGTTATAATATTTAAAGTTTCATATTATTCTAGAGAGGGTTATAGTTGTTGGAAGTCCTGTACTAAGGAAGGGGTGGGGGGCAAGGGGAGGAAATAGTTTTGTTTAATTATTGTAATATATACCTTGTCATTTGTACATAATGGAATATGGTACCATGTTATAAAGTTATGTGCATGATGATAGCCTTAGAGGCACATACCGGTGTGATATACGTTGTTTGTGGGGATATGTAATGAGGAATTCTTTTGCATGGCGTATCTGGATACTGGTTGAAATTAGGTGTGGTTTATAATATATTATAATATAAAATAAACATGTACATGTGGTATATAAGTTTTTTTTTGTATTTGGATACTGAGTTATGTTCCATGTTGTTTGATATGTGTTCCAATGTTTTCATGTGTTATGTTAAAATAATATGGTTTAAAAATAAAATATAAAAAAAATAGTTGGATTAATGTTGGTGTTGCCAGCTGGCGCAGTGACTTACGCAGTGGACGTTCCGTGGTTTATTTGCAATCGAGTTATTACGATTCTGTGATTTGATAATGGTTCACTTGCAATATATCAACTTTTCAGTTGCAGTAACACCCGGATCGTGTTATTACTATCAGCCATTGTGTGATTTTTGTGCGGCAGATTGGAAGGCAAAGTGTGATTGTAATTATGTAAGAGTGTTATGTTCTAGTGTATGATAAATACAATGTGTTTACTTATATGATGAGCTCCTCTCTCTCCCAATACTTCCCTTGAAAATTTCTCCTCCAAAGAAAGCTCAATAAAGCAGTAATTATACTGCTTTACTTATTAAAAATGTTTAGGAAAATATTGGCTATTAAGTAGGTTAATCTAAGAAAGGTAAATAAATGTTTAAATAGCCTGTTTATTATAAAGGAGATCAAAGAATAAGTATTTAAGTTGTGGAAAACGTATTACAATTTTCATTAATAGTACTTACACAATATCAAATTATTGCATTCCTAGATTTAAGATTATACTTTAAAACAAAACACATGTAGATAATTTAGTAAAATGTGAAACATTATTATACACTAAAATCCGTTACGGATATTAAGTACAACCTCACATGTCGTGACTCACTCTGGTTATGTCCCTCGTACCTACCCAGGCAAAATTCCACACTGTCCAGTGAACTTTCCTTCCAAAGCAATTTGTACAAGTTTGTTAAAAATGTGAATTTCACATTTACATAAGTTCTAGCTAAAATTTAATCTATTTTGTTTCATTATTGCACAAATTGCATAGAATTCCCGTTTTTATTCCCTAAATTATTCAAATTGGTTCTGAAAATTTTAGCATAATATTATATTTTTAAAATATGTTTTATTGAAAGACTTTTTTTTAATAAGTCTGTTGAACATCATAGATTAAGATATATTAGTTTTGCTTCTCAATTCACAAAGAACTAAAAGGCTCAATAGTTGGGCTTCTCAATTCACAAAGAAGAAAAAGACACAAAACAGTGACTGGAACAATATATCAATAACCCGCATATGAGGAAAAGAAACTTATGAGGACGTTTTGGTTCAACTTGGACTATTAAATAAATAGAATTAAGAGACGTTTAGGGGGGATTTTGCATGGGGGACAATTTGGGGTGCCAGGAAGGAGTATTCGAACAGGGCATAGACATGTTAATTAAACAGTTTGTTGAAAAAAGCGAGGAGGGTGGGTTTTAGGTTTGGATTGGCAGAGGGCATATGATAGGGTAGATAGAGACATATTGTTGGAAGTGTTGGGGACACAAGGTTTTGGGAACGAGGTGGTGAGATGGGTGGGGACGCTGTATGCAGGTGCTTTGATAAGGGTGCAGATTAATGGGAAGGTTGGAGGTGTGGTGGAAATGAAGAAGGGTTTGTGGCAGGGTTGTCCTCTGTCGCAGATCCTTTTTGCTCTTTTACAGGATCCATTTTATAGATTAGTGGAGGAAGAGTTGGGGGAGGTAGCTGCGGGTGTGGAGGAGGTGGGGGGAATAGTTGGTTACGTTGATGATACAACGATTTTTGTTAGCAAGGAATGGCAATTGGGTAGGTTGAATGATTTGGTTGAATGGACAGGGATGAGAGTCAACAGGGTAAAATCAAAATTATTGGAGGTAGGTAACTGGTGTGGCAGTACGTTGGGGTTAAGAAGAGGTTGGAGCTGTGTGGATATGATTAAAATTTGTGGTATATTTTTTAGTGCTGATGCGGTTGTGGCGAGGGAGGTGAACTCCAGGACAGCGGTAGATGGGGCTATTGGGAGGATGAGAGGTTGGGGAGTGGGGGAGGTTACCTTATTGCAGAGAGTCATAGTTGTTAATGTATTGGTATATAGTAAATTGTGGTTCCGTGCGGTAGTGTATCGCTTATTGGAGGTGGACGTGAGGAGATTGTTGGGTCAAGTACTGAGTTTTATATGGGGTCATGGGAGGCACTGGGTAAGCAGAGAGGTTGTGGAAACACAAAGGAGGTGGGGGAGTCTGGGGTTGATACCGTTGAGATGTAGGTTGCGTAGCGTTTTCGTGAGGCATGAATTTTTGCGGAGAGGGGGAGTTGGGGGTCGACAGGTGGGGTAGGTAATGAAGGAGGTACGAAGATGGTGGGAGGGGAAAGACATCCTGTTGTGTGAAGCGATATTGAGGGGTTTAATGGAGATGAGGGAGCCTGGTAAGAGTAGGGTTAAAAGATTGGATAGGAAGGGGTTGGAGGGGAGGGTAGTGCAGGGGAGTGGGGTTTATCCTCTGTATGATTGGGTAAGTATTTTGAGGTGGTTACATAAATTAAAATTGAAACCAAGAGTACGGGAGACAGGGTATAGGTTTTTGCAGGGATGTTTAGCTTCAAAAGCGCAATTATTTATTATGGGAGTCGTACGTGATGGGGTATGTAGTAGGTGTGGGGAAATGGAAACAGCGTATCACGTTATCTATTTTTGTAGTGATTTGCAGGGGGTGAGGGAATGGTTTGGGGGGGTGTTGAGACGGGTAGGGGGGGGCAGGTTTCTGTTTTAAGGGCTTTGAGTTTGAACTTGGGTCAGTTTACAGACAGCACACGTAGGCATTTATCATATTTGGTTTTGGATTATATGTTTTTGTCTAGGTGTCTCAGGGATAAGGGGGGGAGGGAGCATATAGGGGCTTTGAGAGCGGCTTTTTTTAGGACTAAGTGTAGGAATAAGACTTTATATGGTAGAGCATGGGAGGGGGCTTTTTCTCAGGCGTACAGGGACATCCCGGTGTATAGTTTATGGGGTGAGGGGTGGGATAGGGTAGTTGGGTATGGAGGTGATGGTGGTGTCGAGGTTAGGTGGGGGACGGATGGGATAGGATTGGAAGGGAGGGGTGTTCAGTTAATAGGACGTCAGGTGGAGGGGTTGTTTTTTCAAGGGGTTATAGGCTGAGTTGCCTTTGCTTCGGAATTGTCTGTCTAAATGTTAATGGTGTAGTGTTGGGTGTAAACGTAAGGGGGTCTTAGGTGGACCTCAGGTTATGGTATCTTCTTGGAACGATTACAGGATGATAATTTGTTACACGTTTTCATATTATTGTTTTTGTGTGTGGTAGTAACTTTTTCTTTATGTGATGGGCATAGATATGAGGGGTTGCCCATGAGTCACATGTAAGGATAAGCATTTTGTGTGTTAATGAACGCATTCTTTAGAGTGGTAGAATGGTGTTGTTCTTATATGTTGTATAATGATATTATTGGTTATTCTTAGCAATGGCCTCATGTTATGAGGTCGGAATGGTGAAATTTGGTGTGAGGTTTGTTTTTATGTGTGGTTGGGTAGCACATATTTTTATGTTTATTTGTTTAGATATGTTTATTTGTTTAGATATGTGTGTGCGTGTAGAGCGTGATTGGAGGTGTGGTTGTTAATAAGGTAGGGGTAAAAGGAAGGGGGGATGTGTTGGGAGGGGTTTTGTGGTTGGTGTTATTTGTTGATTTAATTGGGGAAAGGGTTTTAATTTTAGAGTCAGACATGTTATTTATGTTTGTAATGTTATTGTGTATCATTGCAAAGGTACATATCTTTATTAGGATTTTAGGTTCTGGAATGTATTGTTTTTTTTGTTTGTTTTATGTAATCCATTGTTGGAGTGATGCATATTGTTAGTTAAGTTGATGTGTGTAGATGTGGTTGATGGTATGTTGGGTATGTGTGTAGTTTGAGTGGTGACGAGGCGGTGGGTTGACGTGTACCTTGCTGTTAGTACAGAGGAATCAACACTTAGGTTTATGTTTGGGTGCCCAATAGGTGTTATTGGTGCTTTAATGTAATGAGTTTGGGGTTTTTGTTATGTGGTTATGTATGTCAAAGTTTTTGTAAGGCATACTTGCATATTGGTGTGGAAAACATTGTATTTGTATATAAGTGTTATCAATAAAATCTAAAAAAAAAAAAAAAAATAGTCACAAATTAACACACGAAAGTAAGGGAGCTAGAATTTATACAAAGATTGGACAAAGAGAGGAAAAAGGAAGAGGTATTGCTGGTATTGGAAGTAGTAGTGGTAATAGTAGAATGAAATTATTCATGTAGTGTCCAGGGCCATGAATGCGCTCACACCAGGAAACATGCACAGTGTCCACTGATACCTGATGTTTGTTAGCAAGGAGACCGAATGGATCGAGGCGTCGAGAAATTTACCCAGTATCCTAGGAGGCTGGGTAAATGTCACGAGTTCGATCCCCGGTCAGTTGCAGTGTTGTATTTGATTAAATATATATATATATATATATATATATATATATATATATATATATATATATATATATATATATATATATATATATATATATATGGAATTGATCAATAACAACGCTACAACACTGCACTAGCCAAGGACTCGAACCCATGTTGTACTGGCCGGCCTATAGTCAGCGAGAACCACATGATGCTTTAACCCACAGGACCACCAAATCCTACAAAGGGGGTGCAGCCAGCAGAGCTAGCTGTTTTACAGCCATCCGAGGACATTCGGTCGTGTAGGAGCTTCTAAGCTATTTCCCTTCTCCTCCCTGTTTGGTGTACTAGCTTCACGAGCAGCATATATATATTATTGTAACTACGAACGAGTGGTATTAATCAATAACAACACTGCACTAGCCAAGGACTCGAACCCATGTTGTACTGGCCCGCCTATGGTGAGCAATACATCGCGAGATGACGTCAGAGCAACACGGTAACATCGTGGAGTAACGTTGGGCAACAGTGACGTCAGGCAGACGTCGTAAGTGACGTCCTGGGTGATGCCAGGTAGACGTCGGGAGTGACCTCGCGAGGTGACGTTCTGGAGGGACGTCGGGCAGCATGGTGAAGTCAGGCAGACGTCGCGAGGTGACGTCGGCCAGGCGTCGTGAGTGACGTCCTGGAGTGGCGTCGGGCAGATGTCCTGGGGTGATGTCGCGAGGTGACATCGGGCAGACGTACTGGAATGACGTCGGGCAAGCTTCCAGGGTGACGTTAGGCAGACGTCATGGGATGGCATCACAAGGTGACGTCAGACATGCATCCTGGGTGACGTCAGACATGCATCCTGGGTGACGTCGCAAGGTGACGTCAGGCAGACGTCCTAGGGTAACGTTGGGCAGACGTCCAGGGTGACGTCACGAGGTGACGTCAATGTCCAGGGTGATGTCAGGCAGACGTTCAAGGTGACGTCACCATGCTGCCCACATGGTGATGCCAGGCAGTAGACAACAGCTTGTGGCTTGGGACATCTGGCTTGTTAACACATGTGGCTCGCTCCACATGGCTTGTCCACACGTGGCTTCGAGTGACCTCAGGCACTCGGATACACCTCTGGCAAAGTATTCACACTGAATTCCTAGAAAAACAGCAAAGGAAGAGTGAGTAGTGGTGGTGGAGAGTAGTGTTATGGCTTGTACCTGTGTCTGGAAGCTGAGACTTGCAGACACGACTTCAGGATAAAGCGTTGAGAGACGGATGCTTTTTGTATGGGGAGATGAAGTGGAAACATCTTCATCTCCCTTTCTCTCACTGGGCAACACACTTGCTGAGACCACCACTAAGCCACCATTTATCATGGAATGATTATATGTGTGTTTGGTAGCGGAAATGAATGATACTGCTTCGGAGGCTCCTTACTTTATTTGGGTTTTTGGTACACAGGCAGTGTGTCTAAGTTGCCTAGGCCGAGGGGGCCATGCCCGCGAGGGAGAGACGGAGTAGACCTTGTTGACTGAGTGAAGTCGGTTGTCTGAATGAGAGTGAGGCAGGCCTGTGTATGCTTACCTAGAGGCTTGCCCTCTGGTGGAAACTATGGAAACTAGCCATGTAGGCTTACTGTCTACAATAATGGTCTGATAGGCCCTCTGTGTATGAGTTATATCCTTCCTTCTGCCCCCCTCACTGGTAGCTGATGTTCCTGTTCCTGATGTCATGCCCATTCTGTTTTCCAGTTCTTTACCCATTTCAGCATTTTTAGTTCCTCCTTCGAGCACTGTATCATATTCTCTGCAGCTGTGGCTTGTAGCTTCCACTTCTTGCTCTGTGCAGCTATCCTCTCCCCCATTATATTGCTAAGCTCGTCTAGCCTCCTTTCTCAATCTTGTTCCATTTTCATGAGTTCTGATGTTCATTCTTCCTTTAAAGGCTCTTTGTTAAATCCCCCTGACTCGTTGTCCCACTCTTTGGAGATACCATTTTTTGTTCACTAGTTACCATGAAATGTAAAGCTTATGTACATTTGTGTGTCCCTGTATGGTGTACTCACCTAGTTGTGGTTGCAGGGATCGAGTCACAGCCCCTGGCCTCGCCTTTTTACTGGTCGCTACTAGGTCACTTTTTCTGCTCCATGAGATTTATCATACCTCTACTTAAAGGTATGTATGGATTGTGCCTCCACTACACCACTTTCCAGACTATTTCACTTCCTGACAACTCTCTAACTGAAGAAATACTTCCTAACATCCTTGTGACTATCTGAGTCTTCAGCTTCCAATTGTGACCCCTTTTTTGCTGTGTCCAATATCTGGAACATCATGTCTCTGTCCACCTATCGTTCCTGTCCTCCAGTGTCGTCAGGTCAATTTCCCTTAATCTCTCTTCGTTTGACATGCCCCTTAGCTCAAGTACTAGTCTCATTGCAAACCTTTGCTCTTTGTCTAATTTCCTTATGTGCTTGGCAAGATGTGGGTCCCAAACTGGTGCTGCATACTCCAATATGGGTCTGATGTACACGATCTACAGGGTCCTGAATGATTCCTTACTGAGATGTCGGAATGATATTCTTAAGTTTGCTAGGCACCCATATGCTGCAGCAGTTATTTGGTTGATGTGCGCCTCAGGAGATGTGATCGGTGTTATACTCACCCCAAGATCCTTTTTTTTAAGTGAGCTTTCTAGTCTCTGGCCCCTACACTGTACTGCGTCTGCGGTCTTCTTTTGTCCTTCCCCAATCTTCATGAATTTGCAATTGATGGGGTAGAATTCCAGGAGCCAGTTTCTGGACCAGGCCTGCAGCCTGTCCACATCCCTTTGTAGTCCTGCCTGGTCCTCCTCCGATTGAATTCTCCTCATTAACTTCACATCATGAGCAAACAGAGACACTTCTGAGTCTTCTCATTCCGTCATGTCATTCACATAACCCAGAAACAACACCAGTCTTAGGACTGACCCCTGCGGAACCCCTCTCGTCAAAGGCGCCCACTCTGACACCTCGTTACATACCATGACTCGCTGATGTCTTCCTGTCAGGTATTCCCCGATCCAATGCAGTGCCTTTCATTTTATACCTGCCTGGACCTCCAGATTTTTCACTAATTTATTGTGTGGAACTATTCTAAAGCCTTCTTACAATCCAAGAAAACGCAATCTACCCACCCCTCTCTCTTGTCTCACTGCTGTCACCCTGTCATAGAACTCTAGTAGGTTTGTGACACAGGATTTTCCGTCAGTGAAACTGTGCTGGTTGTCACTGATAAGTTCATTCCATTCTAGGTGTTCCAAAACTCTTCTCATGATAATCTTCTCCATGACTTTGCATGCTATACATGTCAGTGACACTGGTCTGTAGTTTAATGCCTCGTGTCTGTCTCTTTTTTAAGAATTTTGACTACATTTGCTGTCTTCCATACCTCAGGTAGTCGCCCTGCTTCGATAGATGTGTTGATCATTGTTAGTGGTACACAGAGCGCCTCTGCTCCCTCTCTCAGGACCCATAGAGAGATGTTATCCGGTGTGAGGAAAAAGTTCATTAGATAGGAGCAGTGGAAGTATGAATGAATTGTGGTGGTAGTTTGTTGGGCAGTATGCTTGTTCTGTTTGGTGGGTGCATCGTTCCCGCTACCCCCATCCTCTTCTGCATCCGGTGGAAGGTGACGTGTGTGCCTTCGACCGGTTGTCAGTAACTTGACTTTCGGCTCCCATCAAATCTGTAAGTATTCATTCCATTCCTGTTTTATTTACTGTGTGTTTGGGTTAATTTGGCTTCAACAAGAGCTTCACTCTTATTTAGGTTTTTATGCTGCAAATTCTTCCTGTCCTGATTTTGGACTTATGTAGTGTAACGTCATCATATAATCCTCACCATTTCTTTTAAATGTCGTACGGCTGTGATGTGAGTTATTTTTCGATTGGTTTGTATTTCTTTATTTTAGCCTTGTTTGTTGGCTCGGGTCATCCGACAAGCGAGATAAGAAAGGCATCATAGATCTTGAAACGTTCTTGAAATCAATCTGGCATCTGTGCCTATACTTGTCCCCCTTCCATTCGTAGCTGACTCGCTATCAGCTACACACCATTCTAGCAGTCATTCCCCAGTTATAACCCCACCAATGTTTCATGGTGGTTCTCTACTGGCGACTCCACTGCTTCACCAGTGTTGTGGTGCTCAGAGGATCCCAGTACCTCTATTCGTCAGAATCTTTACTCATGTTGGGGTCTCTGTCTACTATATATAATTTATTCCTATTTGCTGTGCTTCTTTCATCGGCCACACATTGATTTGCATTTTATCTTTCTTTGGGGATACATGTAGCAACACTGAATTCACCACCCTAGGCCGGCTGCCTCCCTATCCCGCCACTATCACTTTCAAATTGTGTTATTAAATTATAACTCTTATCTCCCTCTTTTGATTTTGGGCGCCTACTAATTAACTTCAAGGGTTGTTTACTGACCCTGACACATTCATTGTGTAACATTTATTGATCACTGCAGTATCCTTGAGTGTGTGCGCGTCTGTCTGTATGTAACAGAGGCCATGGCTGTGTTAATAGCTCTATTTTAGACTTTTTTTTTTCATTCATGCTAATGTAAACATTTTTTTTATGTTCTTTTTCATATTTGGAAATGTATGGCTTAGGATTTAAATTTTCAGAATTATTTAGTAGTGATTATCTATTAATATTGATAATTTATAGCATTATCTGATACCATTAATGAAAGTATACAGAAGTAAGATTAGGGACAACCTAGGCCCACTCAAAAGTTACCAGGGTCAGTTCACCGACAGTGATAAGGAAATGTGTAGAATTTTTAACACTTTCTCTCAGTTTTTACACAGGAAGATACTAGCGATATTCCAGAAATAACAAATTATGTAGAACAGGACGATAATAAACTGTGCACGATTAGGGTCACAAGTGACATAGTCCTTAGACAAATAGATAAATTAAAACCTAACAAATCCCCAGGCCCTGATGAACTGTACAGAAGGGTTTTAAAGGAATGTAAAGAGGAGCTTATAAAACCTTTGGCTAATCTTTTCAACATATCACTACAAACTGGCATAGTGCCAGATAAGTGGAAAATGGCAAATGTGATACCTATTTACAAAGCAGTTGATAAGTCCGTAGCTTCGAACTATTGGCCAATAACCTCCAAAGTGGGAAAATTTATATAATCATTAATTGTCAAGGCAATTCGTAGCCATCTTGAAAAACATAAATTGATCAACAAATCTCAGCACGGTCTTACAAAAGGGCGTTCCTGCCTTACGAATTTATCAACTTTCTTCACTAAGGTATTTGAGGAGGTAGATCATGGTAATGAATATGATATTGTGTATATGGACTTCAGTAAGGCTTTTGATAGAGTCCCACATCAGAGACTATTGAGGAAAATTAAGGCACACGGAATAGGAGAATTTTTTTCATGGATAGAGGCATGGTTGACAAATAGGCAATTGATAGACAGCGGTGTTCCACAGGGGTCAGTATTGGGCCCCTTGTTGTTCACAATCTACATAAACGACATAGATGAGGGAATAAATAGCGATATAAGCAAGTTTGCCGATGACACCAAAATATGCCGACGAATTCATTCTGACGAGGACATTAAAGCACTCCAGAAAGATTTAAATAGACTGATGCAGTGGTCGGAGAAGTGGCAGATGCAGTTTAATATAGACAAATGCAAAGTTCTAAATATAGAACAGGAAAATAACCATGCCACATATAAACTAAATAATGAAAATCTTAACAATACTGTTTGCGAAAAGGATTTAGGAGTTCTGGTTAGCAGTAATCTAAAACCAAGACAACAGTGCATAGGTGTTCGCAAAAAAGTGAACAGAATCCTTGGCTTCATATCAAGAAGCATAATTAATAGGAGTCCTCAGGTTGTTCTTCAACTCAATATATCCTTGGTTAGGCCTCATCTAGATTATGCTGCACACTTTTGGTCACCGTATTACAGAATGGATATAAATGCTCAGGAAAACGTACAAAGGAGGATGCCAAAGTTGATCTCATGTATCAGACTGAGGGCGCTGAATCTGCACTCTCTAAAAAGGCGAAGAATTAGGGGGGATATGATTGAGCTGTATAAATGGAAAACAGGAATAAGTAAAGGGGATGTAAATAGCGCGGTCAAAATATCTAGCCAAGACAGGACTCGCAGCAATGGCTTTAAGTTGGAAAAATTCAGATTCAGGAAGGATGTAGAAAAGCACTGGTTTGGTAAGAGTTGTGGAAGAGTGGAACAAACTCCCGAGTACCGTCATAGAAGCTAAGACGTTGTGTAGTTTTAATAAAGGGTTAGATAATTACATGAGTGGGTGTGGGTGGGTGTGAGTTGAACCTGACTAGCTTGTGCTACTAGGTCAGCTGTCGTGCTCCTTCCTTAATTAAGGTTGGGACATTGATTAAGCCTGTGGGGGACTTGGACCTGCCTCGCATGGGCCAGTAGGCCTGCTGCAGTGTTTCTTGTTTCTTATGTTCTTTTGAAAAGTTTTGAAAATGGTTTAACAATAACATAAATTAGCTCGTATTTTACTCTAATTTTAAATAAATTTGTTTCATCAATATTAGGATATTTTAATTTCATTATATTTTTTACTTTCATTCTTTTATACCTTGATTGATTTTTTTTAATACAATATAAAATAAAAAACGTCAGACCTGTTCACACAGCAAACAATATTACAGAATTTCTTTAATAAAATTGCCAGATTGGAACGTATACAGTCCATAACAAATTTATTTTTTATATAAATACAATACACCAGTGCTGAGAGTTTGATGTCATGGGATTTACAGCAGAGATGGAAGTGGATTGAAGGTATGAGCTTCAACTACTGATCCTTAATTATCTCTGTTTTTATCATGTTATCTTGTATGATTGTACCATTTACTATGGCTATGACTATTATAACCATCTACTTCTACTACTATGACTTTTGTTGGCTCGTTGTCAAAAGATTCTCCTCACACAGTTACTGAACAAACATCGGAAATCCGCTGATTTCAGTTGCCTGCTCGTAGTATTTAGTTAAACCCTATACTTACTAAGTGCTAATCCCGCTTACAAATTCAGCGAATACTTTATTTGAATCTCCTTTTATTTATTCCTCAACAAAAATCTTATGCTCTTGCTGTGTCTTCTGTCTGTAAGTTTGAAACTATTGTTTCATGTCATGTTCTCATCTTGTACTTCAAATAGTTCTTGTTGTTGTTTGTATCGAAATAAATTAATCTCTTAACAATTTCAATAAATTCTGACTGTACCCTTCTCAAGAACATCACTTCATCTGAGATCCTTTTTCCCCAGGATATCTTGAGTTCTGGAACACATTCGAACAGCATAATGATGTCGAGATAAAGTCAGTTGATCAAATAAAAATGCTGGCCCACAGATAGCTCCAACTTCATGCTGTTCCTACGTGTATGTTTCATAACAATAAAAATGCTTTCAAATGAGCTGATGTAAGTAACAGCTCTTATCTTGTCAATAAAGTTAGGAATCCTTAACTTGTCAATAGCTTATCAATAACGTTAAGGATCCTTAACCTAACCTTGTCAAACCCTGTGTAAAAAAAAGAGAGGGAGAGAGAGAGAGAGAGAGAGAGAGAGAGAGAGAGAGAGAGAGAGAGAGAGAGAGAGAGAGAGAGAGAGAGAGAGAGAGAGATGTCGAAGCTGCTCTAAGAACTGTCGGATCTGTAGCGCATACTCAGGATACAGCAGGCATTACCTCTCTGATCCGCAGCGCTGAGTCGCTGGAATAGAAAACTACCTGTCCTGGGACCCCTGGTTCCCCTTATCAGTCTTTTGCATAGCTCCTTAGGGAACTTAGATGGACTCTTTCCCCATGGGTCAAGGGTCTCTGACCTATGGGAACAAACATATAATGATGATCAAGTTCACAGTATTTTCTAGACTTTTGAGACTCTTTGAGTTATATCATCTGGATAAAATCAAATCTGCATAGTTTGAGTAGGTTCCTTATCACTGGGCATCTGGCTGTTGTGTTGCTCCTCTTGTTGATGTTATTAGCCTCTTCTTGCCTTACAATATTTTCCTTGGATCTACAACACACAAGACCATGGAACCCGAATCGGTCTGTCAATTCACTGCCGCAAATACACCTGTGTTCGGCGAGAATAGGGGCGTCAAGGCGATGGGCACCACCAATGCAGATAGTCTGTGTGTGGAAACGTGTGCCAAGGAAGAAGTTGGCAACAGCCAAAAGGAAGTCCCCTGCATGAGGAGCTCTCATGATATGACGCGGGTTCTATCCTTCTCAGACACACTCTGAAGCAATGTTGAGGCTATATTCTCAACTATTGGGTGGAGGGTGCACATCGTAGGAAATATGTTAACCTTGGCAGACACGAGCACTTTGTGAGAAGGAACAATGCATTCTGGGTGTCAATATTATCTATTCCTTGTTCCATCTTCCTCAACTCGTCCAATTTCTTCCTGAGAACAGAGTCAATGGCATCAGTTCCTTGAGGTGCTGCAAGCAAGACGCTGTTTGTTAGGTCAATGACTGATGCATCTGGTTGTCTTGATCTCGGTTGGTCGATCACTTGTTGATTGACTGAGATGATTTCACATTTGGATTGATTCAGCATGAGTCCCATTTTCTGTCCCCTTGTCATCACCTGTGTAAGATCATCTAGAAGAGATTTCTTTGTTTCTGGTTCCCAGGAACCAGATGTCTAGCTCACTGATCAGCCTGACTGTGATTTCCCTAACCGCTATACAGAAGAGAAACTGGGCTAGAGGATCCCCTTGCTGGACACCTTCTGATGATATGATTTCATGCACTCCAAACAGGACTAATTCCTTGCTGTATCCACCTGAAACAAAAGGGAACAGAAAAGGGAAATTTTCTCGTAAAGCTGTTTATACCACGTCTCTTTTCAGTAGATTAAATGCATTCTTGAAATCTAATTTTACTGCTGCATTGTCCTTAGGACAATGCAGGTTGCATGAACCGCTGCTTCGCTTCCTTGAGGGACCCCAAAGCCAAGCTGGTTTGGTTTGAAGAATCATGACCATCACTGTGCGAATACTTTGGACAGCAGCTTTGGAAACGACGCGACGAAGAGTGTTGCCAATGGCAATTGGCCAATTTGTCCATCATTCTTTTTAAGGGAACAAAGTGACGCACCAATATGTATGTATGTATATATATATATATATATATATATATATATATATATATATATATATATATATATATATATATATATATATATATATATACGCAAGACAACCACTATGAAAAAATAGATATATATATGGCTCCAGGAGGAGTTTAACCCCACTAAATTCAAAGTCAGCTTCAGGAAAAACAAGGAAGACCGCAGACGGACTACGAGCTAAGAGAGGTCAAAGGCTGCAGACCTCACTCAGATATAAAGATCTTGAATTGAGCATCATACCAGACACATCTTCCAGGGTAAACATCAACCAAATAACCGCTGAAGCATGTGAGCGTGTGGCTAACCTAAAAATAGCGTTTCAAAATTTAAGTTAAGAGTCATTCACGACCATGTACATCAGGCCCTTATTTTAGTATGCAGCAACAGTATGGAACCCACACCTGGTCAGGCATGTTAAGAAGTCGGTGAAAGTGCAAAAGTTTGCAACAAGACAAGTCCCGGAGTTAAAGGAAATGTCCTATGAGAAGAGGTTAAGGGTACACAACATGACTACACTGGAAAACAAGGGGGATAGGGAGGACATGATAACGACATAAAATGCTGAGCGGAATTGACAAGAAGGACAGGGAGAGAATGTTTCAGAGAAAGGACACAGGAACAAGGGAACACAACTGAAAGTTAAAAAAAAAAACTCAGATTCATAACAATGTTATGCTGTATTTTTTTTAGACTTAGAGATGTCAGGAAGTAGAACAATCTGGAGAGTGAAGTAGTGGAAGCGGGATCCATACATAGCTTTAGGATGAGGTTCAATACGGCTCTTTGACTGGAATATGTTGCTTGGGCACCTTGAACTATTCTTCGAAAAATGTCATTTTGGCAGTCATCACCGCCTACCTGACCCACTGGCTAATGACTTGTCAATTCACTAGTTCAGGCCGCCCAGGTAATTTCTCAGTACTGTAGAATCTGCTAAGCAAAAGCCAGAGACAATGACTTGGTTGAAATCTTAAGGTAATTCCATGACATACTGAAGCTGACTGATTTTTTATTGCTTTCCCAAAAACCCAACATTAACCTCAAAATTATTAATTACTGATTAGTGATTGTTAGCAAGAACCAAATCAAGGATGTAATTTCCTCTAGTTGTTTGTCACAAAGTGTTTAAAAAAAAACTGGATCGTATCAAGAAGTCACAAGACTCAATATTTCCTGCAAAATTACTCAAATCAGTTTGGTAAAAATTAATATCTCTCATTAAGATAACATTTTCGTATCTACATGCTTTAGTAATTTCGGTCATTACTAGTTTAATGCGTTCCCTATCAAGGTTTGGGGCCTGTCAATCACACCCAATATCAGCATAAATTCTCATTCTTATTCTCTCTCTCTCTCTCTCTCTCTCTCTCTCTCTCTCTCTCTCTCTCTCTCTCTCTCCCTCTCTCTTTCTCTTTCTCTTTCTATCTATCTATCTATCTATCTACCTATCTATCTATTTCTCTCTCACTCTCTCTCCCTCGATTTCTCTCTCTTTTTAACCTTCTCCATAAAATTACCCTGATTATAATGTAATGCGATACTTTTTGTGTACAAGTGTCACAAACACGTTGATTTTTATTTGGTTTGCAAATTATTATCAGCCATAAGTAATTACTCTAATGTTTTGCATAGTTTTGCATGGTATCTCGGGTTTGTTCAAGCCTTAATTACTGTTAACTTGGCAACTTTTCTGATTCAACATGTTCGATTCGTTATTGAAGAACTTTAAGTAGCAATGGCGGCACATTGTTTAGCGTCGTTCGCTCCCATCATTCCCGCTTCGTTAGGATATAATATTTGTATAATTTTCGTTGTTATTGGCTAAAATTTTCTTTTGCATTTCACGATGAAAACAACAAGGTCAGTAATGTGGAGAGTGTTAATGAATGAACACACAAAACAGTTGCTTATGTGATGCCAAGTTGCCAGGAAAGTTATCAGTATAAAAAAAAAACAAATTGATTAGAGTATTTTCATTCATCCTTTTCTGCTATGGAAGTAATAGAAAATAATAATTTTATATATGGCCATAATTATTGTCCTTTACTGGATATAAATATAATTTCTGACTTTATTTCATCATTGACAATCGACGTGTTGTTATGCTGGTATTTTGTTTTTCAGAAGAAATGCAAAAATTTGTCCTTATGCGAATATTTTTTATTTGAGGACCCACTACTTTCCTCCTCTCTAATGTTTAAATGTTAAATCCTAAGTGGGAGCGCAAGTTTTTCATCCCACATTGAAAAAAACCTTTGTAGGGAGATGAGCTACAGCTTATCGCTATCGTGTGTATGTGAAAAATGCCCAAATAAACTTTCATGTTTTATTGCAATGTGACGAATGCCAACCTCAATATTACCTCATCTTTTTGTATATAGTTCTACTTTCTTCAAGTTTTGTCCTAGAATCTGTATTAATAAAGCCACTGGAGGGCGAAACGTCTACAATAAAGATACCCAGATGTTGCACATGTGTCTAATTTTCAACCTCACTATTGTATTGAAATATATCTAATCTGGTAATCTTTTTAAGCTTCGCCGTCGAGTAGTTAAAGCACCGACCTGCTAATCTGAGACTACCTTGCATTGGCTTCCATTACCATTGGCTATTAGTGTCTGCTCATTATTAATGTTTTCTCTAGTCCTGGGATATGTAAGCATGATGAGTTGAACACAATAACGCTCTGTGTAAAGATGTAATTTTTTATCTTACTGGAGTGAAGATAAATGCACAACAGCCACTCTGTATATACACTGTAAGTCAAGAACTTCGACTCTTTTGTGGAGACAATTACTTTTAGACAATTATCTAAATATGATGAGCTCATTTTTTTTCTAAATAAAATACAACTTCATGGTTCATTATTATATCGTTTCCACATAGACATCCATTTCATCCTATAAACGTCTGTATAAAGAAATTAAAATTTAAATAGGGTCGAACAGCACAACACTGTGTCACTATTTTATTCCATTTTCCACCTGTGTCGGATAAATCATTGTTTATACTCCAAGGTTGGAATATTGACTGGACAAACTTTGGCCTGGGCCTGGAACACAGAGATAATGGACTGCGGGGATTAGAGATTAATTGACTCATCCGGTTTCATGTCTTCCCTGACGAAATTTTACTCAACCTTATTAGTTTCTCTCTCAACCCCCCCCCCCCAAAAAAAAAAAAAAATTGTCATTTGTGTACTTGTACTGTCTTATCCTTTTAAACATTTTCCATCATTAAACATACTTATGTCTCCATATTATATATGCCATTAAATTAGAGTGTCTTTCAGACTTTCCTGTTTCTATCAGGCTCGCCGCCTCCTCTCTACACACACTTTCTGCTTTTCACATTTCTTTATCATATAGTCTAAAAATTCGCTTTCAGAATTAAATTCTTTTCCACTTTCATTTTCCTCTCTCTCTATCTCTCTCTCTCTCTCTCTCTTCCTCTCTCTCTATCTCTCTCTTCTCTCTCTCTCTTCCTCTCTCTCTATCTCTCTCTCCCTTCCTCTCTCTCTTCTCTCTCTCTCTCTTCCTCTCTCTCTATCTCTCTCTCCCTTCCTCTCTCTCTATCTCTCTCTTCTTCTCTCTCTCTCTCTCTCTCTCTCTCTCTCTCTCTCTCTCTCTCTCTTTCTCTCTCCATAGCTTTTATTCAGTGCTCTACCAGATAATTTTCCTCTCATTTAGAGACCACTAGCAAGAAAAAATATTTTTTCTTAAAGAAAAATATTAGCCAAGATAGATTGGATGTTCCAAGAAGATAAACGACTTTGTTTTTATAACAAATGTACGGGCTTGTGTTTACGCCACCTGTGGTCGGCATTTCTCATATTTTGCATTCGTTTTGTGATTGATGACTGTGGATATTGCACTCTAGCAGGAAACTGAAAACCTGGCTAGGTCAGCTGTCTTGCTCGAAGATTATCAGAGACAAAACTTTTTGGTTTGTTGTCCATTGCAGAGAGCAGATTTGCATATTAGTAAGGACCAATTTAAAAAAAATATATAATATTTTCACGATCCGCTAAGCTTGTGCGGATTATTCAGTGCAGAGAACAGTGAAAGCTTGATCCTCCATCCGCTCCTCTCGAGAGGGATGCTGCTCTCGGAGCCAGGCTTCCGTCACAACGAATTGCATGATAGAAAATGAAAGCTTAAGCTTTACTCTACACACACACATGGATAACATATATTGGAAGCAAACGCAAACAATGTAAATAACATATTGAGAGCAGTGCTCACATTGATTTCACACATTTAACTAAAAAATATGTTAGAAGAAAATAATTATTCAAATATTTCTTAAAGTTATCGTTATCTCTGCAGTAATTAATAGATTAAATATTGAACATTTTCAACAAATATAGAAAATTTATTACACGTACTATGTACGTATGAACAGGTATGAGGGTAACATATCAAATTAAATACTGACTAATGTGAAATAAATCATATGGAGTAATAGGATATTTTAATGAGGAAACATTTAACCACGAATAACTTGTTCAACATTGATGAAGCCATTTTTTTGGCAAGACGATGTTGAGTAAGACATTTACTTACTAAATTATCTTGAAACTACTCTATTGTCTTGTACAAGAATGTGTTACGTTATATGATACGCATAAAAGATTCTCTCCTATAATTTATTATATGAGTGAAACACTGATGTAATTGGTAGATTTTATATTGTAGAGAGATTTACTGATAGGCATATACGACATATAGGACAAATGTCAGTAGTGATGACCAGCGTGTGAGTGTCACTCTGGTCTGCCGGAGAGTTAAGATATTAGAGAGTTTTTAATGACAGTAATATAACTCTTATGTTGTGACTGGTTATAAAGAGTTTTTCTGGCGACCAAGAGAGTAGTAACATGAGGCTCACCTTAATCGTGGGAGCTGGAAGATTAAAATAATTATGAATTAATTATAAAAAGAGACAATTTAAGAGGCTGACATAACTTTCAGGGAACGATGAGTGATTTTCGAGTGATAAAAAAAAATTGAAATCGAAAAATTATGGAAGAAAATGTTTTCTTACCAAAAAAAATAGTTTATAATTCTGGCAACATTGTTGATGCAATTGGCTTACTTCTATCATATTTCTAAGTATGTTTTTACTAAAAAGTATTTTTTTTGTTCTTGCTGTTAGTAAGAGGACTTGTTGGCAATTAGACATTTTTTTTTACCCCAAAATTGCGATTTTTATGATTTTGTCACTTGAAATACAGTATATGGCAACTTCTGTGAGGAGTAGACGCGGAGAGGCAGTGCAGTGGTGCCTCAGTGGCCTTGGGGCTTCTAATGACGATGGTGGGTTATAGCACTCCGAGAGTTGGCGCGCCATTATCTAAGATTTTTACTCAAACATAATTATCTATATCTCAGGAATAAGTTATTGACATTATTATCCCTCTCATGCAAAGAGTATTTATCAGAGCATCATGATTCTTTCGTAGGTTATTGAGGAATGATGGTTGTATTGAATTACAGGGGGAGTTTGCAATATGTTTTACGTTTTGATGTTAGTGATTTCCCTTCCCCCCCAAAAAAAAAAAACATATTTCAAAATTTTGTATAATGCAATCTATTGACAGTAAGCTCAAAACGCTGTGTAATTCGAAAACCTAACTCTTTGTCTTTCATATGATTTCAACTAGAACATTGTATGTCTTACCAACTGTGTAGGAGAGGGGGTGCCATAAGCCCTATCAAATAGGGCACTATTTTTTGTTTTCTATATAACTGTAAGACAAAACGTCACTAAAAACTCAGTGTCTATGTTTCAAATGCTGCTAAATTACCAGACAAATTTCCATTGAAATTTTTATAAAAAAAAAAAAAAAATCATTTTCGCTCATCGCCCCCTTCATAACTACCTGGTCATTATTACGGTAAATGACAATGAGAAGTGTGGCTCATCAAACACGACTTCTGAAAGTTAGAATTCAACCATCTACTATTACCCACCAAGCTCATAAGAACATAAGAATTGAGGAACACTGCAGAAGGCCTACTGGTCCAAACAAAGCAGATCGTTATCAAAACCACCACTACCCAAAGCTACCCAAGAATTTACTCCCGTACCCACGACACCAATCACACCCAGCCCCTCCCACTCATATATTTGTCCAATCTCTATTTAAAGCTACTCAAGGTCCTAGCCTCAATCATCCTACTTGGAAGATTGTTCCATGCATCCACAACTCTGTTTGGAAACCAGTATTTAAATATGTTCTGTCTAAATCTAAATTTATCCAACTTAAATTTTTTTTACTGGTTCTTACCTGGTTCGATATCCTCAGTATTTTATTAATATCTCCTTTGTTTATGCCCATCATCCACTTGTACACCTCGATGATATCTCCCCTCATTCTACGTCTCTCCAGAGAGTGGAGATTCAATGCTCTAAGTCTATCTTCATACGGGAGATTTCTTATACTGTAAATCATTTTAGTCATTCTTCTCTGAATGTTCTACAATGAGTCTATATCCATCCTGTAGTAAGGAGACCAAAACTGAGCATCATAATCTAAATGAGGTCTCACTAGTGATGTATAGAGTGTAAAATATGTTAAGTAAAGGATACAAATGAACTAATGTGACATTTTATTGTGGCAACTTTGCTTCCAGGTGCTTTGTCAAGCCATTACAAACAATACATGGACACTGAGGATATATATAGGCTCAGAGTGAGGTGTAATACTAGTGGTGGTGGTAGTATAACGACTGGGAAGATTAGTAGAAGAAGGCTCACATAAAGCTGCGGTGAGAATGCCATTCTCACCGCAGCTTTATGTGAGCCTTCTTCTACTAATCTTCCCATGCGTTATACTACCACCACCACTAGTATTACACCTCACTCTGAGCCTATATATATCGCCTGTGTCCATATATTGTTTCCATATACATATTGTATGTAATGGCTTGACAAAGCTCCTGGAGAGCGAAACGTTGCCACAATAAAATGTCACATTAGTTGCATTTGTGTCATTTTGCTTAACATAGTGTCGGTAATTCTACCAATATTAATACAAGCTGTAAAATAACTTTTGGGCTTCTGTTACTTATTCTTCTTGAAATAAATCCTAGTAATTTGTTAGCTTTGTTGCTCACACTTAGGCACTGCTGTCTTGGCTTTAGATTTCTGCTCACCATGACTCCCAAGTCTTTTTCACATTCTGGATGATCAAGCTCTACTTCACCTAGTTTATAACTTCGAGGGTTATTTTCATTACCAAGGACTAGGACTTTACACTTGTCCACATTGAACTTCTGCCACTTTTCAGTCCAAGACATAAATTTGTCCAATTCCTCCTAAGTTCCTCGAAATCGTCGTCAGAATGAATCATACGGCCTGCTTTTGTATTATCAGCAAATCTTCTCATGTTACTTGTAATTCACTCATGAAGGTCATTAATGAAAATTATGAATAACAAGCTGATCCTTGTGGGACGCCACTAGTAACCAGTCCCCATTCAGATTTGACCCCATTAATGGAAACTTTTTTCTATTGGTAAGCCATGCTTTTTTCCAAGCTAGAACATCACCTCCTATACCATGAGCTGCCACTTTCCTTAAGAATCTTATATGAGGTACTCTATAGAAGGCTTTACTAAAGTCCAAATAAACAACATCATATTTTTTTTCGTTATCTACTGCCTCAAATGCTGAGATTCATTAATCAAATTATGCTCTTCAAGGTGACTTCTAATAATATCAGCTATAACTGATTCCAACAATTTGCCTACTATAGACATCACGCTTATTTAAGGGTAATTTGATGGAATAGACTTACCCCTAATTTGAATTTAGTAACTGCATTATCCATCTTCCACATCTCTGACACAATACCAATTAGGATGGACGCTTTAAACACGCTCGTTAATGGCTGACTATGTTCCATCTTGCATTCTTTAAGTACCCTGAAAAACAACTCATCGGGTCCCGGGGACTTATTTTGTTTCAGTTTATCTATCTGTTTGATAACCATGCCCTTTGTGAAAGTAATATTAGTTAATTTGAATTCTTCAGGAACTGGATAATTGTTAATTGCTGGAATGTGATTTACGTCTTTTTGTGAAAAGACTGACAAAAAGTAATCATTAAATAAAAAACGCATATCGAGTTTCTTATCCGTCAGCTGCCCATCCTCAATTTTCAGCGGTCTTACTTTTTCCCTAATTTGATAGTCACTTTTATCCTTTCTAATTCCCTTTTTTACTTTTCTCTTTAACTGAACATATTTGTCAATAAGGATAACCTCTCCTCTTTTGATGCATCTATAAATTCCTCTTTTCTCTCCTAATAGATACTTTAGTCTCCTGTTCATCCATTTTAGATAGTTATTGTTTTAATTAATTTCTCTCTGCGCCTTGCTGCCCCCATTCACACGGAATATACGTGTATTTGCGGCGATGCGCAAGCCGACCAATATGGTCTACATGGTCTTAACTGTTCTAAAACCAAGGGTTGGCATGCAAGACACAATGAGGTCAACGACATCATAAAGAGAACCCTCGCTACAGCTGGATGCCCAGCCGAGAGAGAGCCTCGATCACTAGCAGCCAACAACGCCCACAACCCAGCAAACCGCCCCGACGGGATCACCATCTATCCTTGGAAGAATGGCAAGCTCTTAGCATGGGATTATACCTGCGTGTCGACACTGGCTGACACCTACATCCATCACAGTGTTGGGCGACAGGGAGGAGCTGCTGACCACAGAGAGGAGTACAAGATCGGCAAGTACAGGGACATAAGCCAACAGTATAAATTTGTCCCAGTGGGATCGGAGACCTTGGGAGCGTGGGGAAAAATGCAACACGTTTCCTTAAAGAGCTGGGTTCCAGACTCATCGACACCACCAGGGACCCAAGGGCAGCCACGTTCATGTTCCAGCGTCTCAGCGTGGCCATCCAGAGGGGAAACGCATGCTGCATACTCGGCTCGCGTCCGGCTTCGGAGGAGCTGGAGGAGATTCATAATCTTTGACATATTGTACCATTGTATTCATGTTCATGTTTGTGTGTTTTATAAATGTATTCTGTCTATTAATAAAGCATTTATATGTATGTATGTGTGTATATAGGATGGGGTGGTAGGAGAAGTGGAATATTCAAACGGCTTCAGGAAGAAATCCAAATATTCTTCCTTGATGCCTTTTTATCCACTTCTCCGAGGCTATGGGTCCCACAATTTGCACCAGAGGTGGACCCCATTCTATATTGAAACTTATACTTGTAAAAAAAAAAAAAAAAAAATATATATATATATATATATATATATATATATGTCGTGCCGATTAGGTAAGACTTGTGATTTTGGCTTCAATAGAAACGCTCCTCTTGCCATATAAGACAAGCGAAAATTTGTGTATGCAATAATTTTGCAAAAATCATTCTGAACCTAACGAAAAAAATATATTTCATTGTGTTTGTTTATTATTAAATTAATGTTAACGTATCTAAAATATATTTAGTTGGGTTAGGCTCAATTAAATTGCGCTTGTTGTAATAAGGTTAGGTAGGTTTTCAAAGTTTCTCTTGGTACAAAATTATAAATTTTTACATTAACATAAATGAAAAAAATATATCTTTAAACGTATAAGAGAATTTTTTAGAAAGGACTTAATTTTAAATGAGTTCTTGCTAATATTAAAAGTAATGGATTTGTGATCACTTGCGCCAAGCTCTTCAGTGATCTCCAGATTATTTACATGGGTTTCTTTATTTGACAAGACTAGGTCGAGCAAATTATTACCTCTGGTAGGCTCCGTCACACACTGCTTCAGAAAACAGTCCTGAACTACTTCCATAAAGTCACTGGACTCCAGATTACCGGTCAAAGAAGTCCAGTCAATTTGACTAAAGCTAAAATCCCCTACTATCACTACGTTATTGTGTCTAGAAGCCCTAACAATTTCGTCCCAAAGAAGTCTCCCTCTATCATGATCCAAGCCTGGAGGTCGGTATATTACACCTAGAATTAGTGTTTCTTGACCTTCTAGAAACTCTACCCAAACAGATTCTCTTACTGATCCATCTATTTTTATACCTGTTTTTATGCAACATTTTATATTTTCTCATACATATAAAGCAACTCCTCCCCCTTTCCCATTATATCTATCCACATGGAAAAACATAAACCCTCAGCAATCATATCTTGACTCTTTAAATAATACCATGTTTCAGTTATTGCAATAACATCAAAGTTCTTAGCACATGCTTCGAAACGCAATTCATTAATTTTATTTCTGGCGCTTCAACAGTTATTATAAAATACATAAATGTGTTTTTTTCTTGTGAACCTTTTTCCTATTTAGCTTTTCTTTTACACAATTTATGTTACTATCATTACCCAGTGTTACTCCATGGCTGTTATTATTAAGATTCATAATATCAAAGCCTAAGTCAATATTTCAACTCATTATTTTCCATTCCTAAACCCATACCTCTAACTAATCCTAGTTTAAAGTTCTAACAGCACCCAACTGAACTAGCGAGAAAACCCACACCTACCCTGGATAAGTGAACTCCATCCCTGGCATATATGTCATTTCTACCGAAGAAGTGGTCCCAGTTGTTGATGAATGGTACTGCATTATCCTTACTGCGTTTGTCCAGCCAACCTTTAATACCAATTGATCTGGACAACAATTCATTTCCAACACCCCTTCTTGGCAAAATGCCACACATAACAAGACGCCCCCATTTCTTCCTAATTATGTCTATTGATGTCCTACTCCTCCTAAATTTTCACTTCTACACTTGCCTACATCATTGTCTCCAGCACTGAGGCAGATAATAGGATTATCCCCATTACCATTCATGATGTTGTCAAGCCGGCTAACAATATCATCCATCCCAACCCCAGGAAAGGAAACCCTGTCTCCTACTCCTATCCTTCAAGCAGAAGGCCCTATCCATGTACCTAATCTGATTGTCCCGACAAGCACAATGTTCTTACCTACCTTGTTCTTCGTCTTGACGTTCCCAGTAATTGACTCACATTCCTTGGGTAGCACGGAGAATGGTTTCGAGGTTTCCACAGTAGCCTCCTGGTTCTTCAACGTTTTTACCTCTCCATCCGTCCTCTTGATCATTAGCTTCGTTCCATGATTAGCCAAAAAAAGGCACAATACCGTGACTGGAACAATACACAAATAACCCGCACATAGAAGAGAGGAGCTTACGACGACGTTTCAGTGCGACTTGGACCATTTACAAAGTCACACTAACAAAAACGACAGAAGGAGGGAGTATATATAGGCTAGCAGACAGGGACGGGACAAGAGATGTAGTAGGAAATGAGGAAGAGAGGTAATGGTAGAGGTAGTAGTAGTAGTAGTGGAGTCAGTCAAAGAGAAGAAGAACACAGAGAGGGGAAAAATAATAATAATAATGTACCAAATACCCAAGGCAGAAGAAAGAAAACCCCAAAGGAGAAAGAGGAAAGCGGAAAGAGGAAAGGGAGAGGAGGAAAAAAAGAATCAGGTTATGTCACGGGTGTTCTGAAGTTTAGAGCATTTTACAATGTAATGGGAAATAAAGGCCTCTACAGAGACAAAACCACGACTAAGATTCATACAAGGAAAGTTGTGTATAAAGGAGGATTCAACTAGATGTCCGGCAACTGTCCAGGTTCCTTTCTTGACTTGCGAATTCACAAAAGGAGGATTAATAAAAATCCACTTGTTTTCCTCAACCAATCGCTGTATCTCGAGCTTAGCCACCTGCAGCTCCTCCTTAAGCTGCTGGTAGAGTTGCTCAAGTGAGGACATCATGGTTCAGTTCTGCAAAGAGCACACTAGACACGACTTCACTGAGCAAGGTACACGTCACAACTGAGCAAGGTACACGTCACAACTGAGCAAGGTACACGTCACAACTGAACAAGGTACACGTCACAACTGCGCAAGGTACACGTCACAAGTGAGCAAGGTACACGTCACAGCTGGGCAAGGTACATGCTACAACTGAGCAAGGTACACGTCACAACTGAGCAAGGTACACGTCACAACTGAGCAAGGTACACGCCACAACTGAGCAAGGTACACGTCACAACTGAGCAAGGTACACGTCACAACTGCGCAAGGTACACGTCACAACTGAGCAAGGTACACGTCACAACTGAGCAAGTTACACGTCGCAACTGAGCAAGGTACACGTCACAACTGAGCAAGGTACACGTCACAACTGAACAAGGTACACGTCACAACTGCGCAAGGTACACGTCACAACTGAGCAAGGTACACTTCACAGCTGGGCAAGGTACATGCTACAACTGAGCAAGGTACACGTCACAACTGAGCAAGGTACACGTCACAACTGAGCAAGGTACAGGTCACAACTGAGCAAGGTACACGTCAACACTGGTCAAGGTACACCTCTACAACTGAGCAAGGTACACGTCACAACTGAACAAGGTACAGGTCACAACTGAGCAAGGTACACGTCGCAACTGAACAAGGTACACGTCGCAACTGAGCAAGGTACACGTCGCAACTGAGCAAGGTACACGTCACAACTGAGCAAGGTACACGTCACAACTGAGCAAGGTACACGTCACAACTGAGCAATGTACACGTCACTACTGAGCAAGGTACACGTCACTACTGAGCAAGGTACACGTCACAACTGAGCTAGGTACACGTCACAACTGAGCAAAGTACACGTCACAACTGAGCACGGTACACGTCACAACTGAGCAAGGTACACGTCACAACTGAGCAAGGTACACGTCACAACTGAGCAAGGTACACGTCACAACTGAGCAAGGTACACGTCACAACTGAGCAAGGTACACGTCATAACTGAGCAATGTACACGTCACTACTGAGCAAGGTACACGTCACAACTGAGCAAGGTACACGTCACAACTGAGCAAGGTACACGTCACAACTGAGGAAGGTACACGTCACAACTGAGCAAGGTACACGTCACAACTGAGCAAGGTACACGTCACAACTGAGCAAGGTACACGTCACAACTGAGCAAGGTACACGTCACAACTGAGCAAGGTACACGTCACAACTGAGCAAGGTACACGTCACAACTGAGCAATGTACACGTCACTACTGAGCAAGGTACACGTCACAACTGAGCAAGGTACACGTCACAACTGAGCAATGTAGACGTCACAACTGAGCAAGGTAGACGTCACAACTGAGCAAGGTACACGTCACAACTGAGCAAGGTACACGTCACAACTGAACAAGGTAGACGTCACAACTGAGCAAGGTACACGTCACAACTGAGCAATGTACACGTCACTACTGAGCAAGGTACACGTCACTACTGAGCAAGGTACACGTCACAACTGAGCAAGGTACACGTCACAACTGAGCAAGGTACACGTCACAACTGAGCAAGGTACACGTCACAACTGAGCAAGGTACACGTCACAACTGAGCAAGGTACACGTCACAACTGAGCAATGTACACGTCACTACTGAGCAAGGTACACGTCACAACTGAGCAAGGTACACGTCACAACTGAGCAAGGTACACGTCACAACTGAGCAAGGTACACGTCACAACTGAGCAAGGTACACGTCACAACTGAGCAAGGTACACGTCACAACTGAGCAAGGTACACGTCACAACTGAGCAAGGTACACGTCACAACTGAGCAGGAGGAAATTCAGCATTAAAATTCTAAGTGATGATTCACAATAAATTTTCTTGAAACAACATTACTATCTTTCATCTTTAAAAGTGTTTCCAAATTTAATGAAAACAATGAACTAAAATGGTGTCCCGGGAAGATGTGGTGATTTGTTGGTGGTAGAGCGACGTTCATCACTAAGGAAGTTTCCACTGACGAAGGAGATGGGTCACGGCCACAGTGAGAGAGTTTTATCTAACCAGGGAATTGAGATGATTGGGAAACAGAGAGAAAGAGAGAGAGAGACAGACAAAGGTAGAGCATGTGAACATAGAATTGCATAAGGAAGGAACACCGCAGCAGTCCTACCGGTCAGTACTTGGCAGGCCATTGTCACACCCAGACCCACTAATAAATATTCTCCCAACTGAGGAGAGGAGTTGGATATGCATGGTTGTCCAGCGCAATTCGTGTCAATTGCTTGCTGGACAAAAACTGTAAGGAAAATGTAATAACATTTATAGATAACTGTGAATACTTCTATGGCAGAAATGGCATGTATGCCAGGTATGGGGTTCACTTATCTAGGTTTGGGATGGGGGCCCTGGCCAATGCAGTGAAGGGAGTTGTTTGGTCTTTAATATGGGTTTTTGTGGGAAAGTAATGAATTCTCAGTGTAGCTATTGTGTGAGTTTCAGGAAAACCAGTTATATGCAGAATGAGGTAGAGTTATTGGTGAATATTGGAAAGCCAGAGGCACTAGGTGACAAGGTGAGTAACAGGGATAGAGGAGGAACAGAAATGAGCAGGAAAATAAAAGAGAAGGGAGGGTTTCTAAATTTATATTACACTAATAGTCGTAGTGCTAGAAATAAGATGGACGAATTGAGATTAGTTGCAAGTGTGGGTAACATTGATGTATTTGCCATAACTGAGACGTGGTTTAATATAAAATATTGGGACATGCCTGCTGAATGTCACATTCAGGGTTTAAAATAGTTCCAAGTAGACAGAAGTATCGGAAAGGGGGGTGGGGTGGCACTCTATCTCCGGGATCGCTTGAATTGTTGCATAAAAACGGGGTATGAAGTCTGAAATAACACGTACTGAGTCAGTCTGGGTAGAATTCTCAGAGGGGCATGATAAATTGATTTTAGGCGTTATATACCGTTATATACTGTGGGAGTAAATTGTTAGAGCCACAAGGCACGATAACATAGTAATAACAAAAAAAGGCACAATACCGTGACTGGAACAATACACAAATAACCCGCACATAGAAGAGAGGAGCTTACGACGACTTATCGGTCCGACTTGGGCCATTTACAAAGTTTCGGTACAAGTCGGACCGAAACGTCGTCGTAAGCTCCTCTCTTCTATGTGCGGGTTATTTGTGTAATGTAGTAATTTTACTCATATTGATTCGAATTCCTTGACTGGGAATTTAGAGTCTATCGACTTATTAGAGGTAGTTCAGGATTGTTTTTTAAAGCAGTTTGTTACAGAACGTTCAAGGGGAAATAACCTGCTTGACTTGGTTCTGGCAAACAAGGAAACCCTTGATAATAATATAGAAATTTCAGAGGAACTTGGTGCTAGCCACCACAAATCAATTACCTTTAGCATTCAATGGAAATATGATAGTAGGAACAACACAGTAATGGTCCCAGAGTTTCCCTTAGCAGATTACAATGGGCTAAGAGAACACCTATCATCTGTGGATTGGGGTAATGAAGAGACCTATCAATATGATAGCTTTCTAAACACTATACATGCTATCCAAAGAACAATTATTCAGTAGAAAGAAATTAGATCGAATAGAAATGACCCGAAATGGATTAAAAATCGGCTCAAATATCTTTTAGGGGAGAAGAAAGGAATTTAAAGGCGCATCAAAAGAAGGGAAGGTCATCTTATGAATCAATATATTGACATTAAGAGGGACGTTAAGAAGGAGATAAGAAAAGCTAAACAGAACTACTAATTTGAAATTGCTTGGGATTCGAAAATTAACTCAAAAGTTTTTTTCCGGGTTTATAGAACAAAAGTTATTTAATGACAAGGAAAATTAAATGTATTCGATTTTTAATCATTATTTTCTCTCTGTTCTTAAGGAGTGCAAAATGGAACTTTGTGAGTATTAACTAACGTTTTTAATATATCTCTTCATACAGGTGTAGTGTCTGATATGTGGAAGATGACCAATGTAATTCCTATTTTTAAATCAGGGAACAAGTCGTTACCATCATATTACTGCCCAATAAGCCTGACCTCAACTGTAGGCAAATTACTAGAGTAAATTACAGCTGATATTATAAGAAATCATCTTGATAAGCATAATTTGATTAATGATACTCAGCATGGATTCACGAGGGGCCGTTCCTGTCTAACTAATTTACTAACTTTCTTCAGTTAAGCTTTTGAGGCTGTTGATCATGATAAAAATTAGACATTGTTTATTTGGATTTTAGTAAGGCTTTTGATAGAGTACCGCACCAGAGACTGTTAAATAAAGTGGCAGCTCATGGAACTGGAGGAAAAGTGATGACATGGATATAGTCATGGCTCACCAAAAGGAAGCAAAGAGTGTGCATAAAAGGGGTAAAATCTGAGTGGGGATCTGTAACAAGTGGAGTTCCACAGGGATCAGTTTTAGGCCCTTTTGTGTATATAATATATATCAATGACCTTGACGAGGGAATTACTAATGATATGAGCAAATTCGCTGATGACAAGAAGATAGGTAGGATAATCAATTCTACGGAACTTCAGGAGAATTTAGACAAATTCAATTCGTGGTCAGAAAAGTGTTAGATGCAGTTCAATGTAGATAAGTGTAAATTTCTGAAGCTCCCTAGCATTTATCACCTAAATAATGAAGAACGTAACCATACAGGATGCTGTTGTATCCTGTAATGTTGCCAAAATAAAATGTCAAATTAGTTACACTTGTGTCCTTTTATCTAACAAGGTGACTTCTAATAATATTAGCTATAACTGATTCTAATAATTTGCCTACTCTAGACGTCAGGCTGATTGGACGGTAATTTGATGGAATGGACTTATCCTTTGATTTGAATATTGGAACTACATTAGCTATCTTCCACGTCGGAAGCTAGAAGAGAAATTCAACGATTGAAAGGTATATGCAAGGATTATCCCCGGAACAATGTCGCCGATGATTAGACCAACGAATGGATATTAGTCAGATCTGAAGGGACGAAGCTGAAGTTGAAGAAGGTCCAGGAGACTGCTGTGAAAACAAGCATCACTTTTTCCTTGTTATCAGACGAATATGAATCGACCACCCATGATCTTCCAACAAAGACAATTGTTAACGATAGTGAAGCCAGCCAGTGAAAACATCCCAGTGAAGAGCATCTCTACTAAGACCGTCGAGAACGTCATGCACACCGCCAGTCAAGTTAAGAACATTGTTTTAGTTGGGACAGTCAGATTACGTTTAGGGATAGGGCTTTTTGGCTTAAGGATATGAATAGGAGGAAGATGGTGTGTTATCTATGGGCTGGGATGAAGGATATTGTTAGCTCTCTGGACGACATCATAAGAGGTAATGGGAGCAATCATATTATCTGTCTCAGTGCTGGAGGCAACAATGTTGGCAGGCGTAGGAGTGAGGACCTGACTAGCAGGTATAGGTCAGCAATAGACAAAATTAGGAATAAGGGTGGGAACCATGTCATATGTGGAATTTTGCCAAGGAGAGGAGTTGGAAATGAATGGTTGTCCAGGGCAATTGGTGTCAATTGCTGGCTGGACAAATACTGTATGGAAAATGCAGTATCATTCATTGACAACTGGGACCTCTTCTATAGCAGAAATGACATGTATGCCAGAGATGGGGTTCACTTATCTAGGTCTGGGGTGGGGGCACTGGCAACTGCAGTGGAGGGAGCTGTTAGGGCTTTAAACTAGAAAAACGTTAGTGTTATTGGTTAAGGGGGGAAACAGTGAATTCCCAGTGTAGCAATATTATGAATTCTAGGGGAACTAGTAATAGGGAGAATAAGGTGGATATTGGAAATCCAGTGGTACTAGGTGACAAGGACAGTAATATGTATAGTGGAAAAACAGAAATGAGCAGATTGACGAGTTGAGATTAGTTGCTAGTGCAGGTAACATTGATGTATTTGTCATAACTGAGATGTGGTTTAATTTGAAAAATCGGGACATGCCAGCTGAATGTCACATTCAGGGTTTTAAATTGTTCCAAGTATATAGAAGTATCAGCAAGGGGGGGTGGGGTGGCACTGTATGTCTGAGATCGCTTGAACTGCTGCATAAAAACGGGTATAAAGTCTGAAATAACACAGACAGAGTCTGTCTGAATAGAATTTTCAGAGGGGCATGAAAAATTGATTCTAGGAGTGATATACCATCCCCAAAACTTAGATAGGGACCAAGGGAGAATACTATGGGAGGAAACTGTTAAGGCCACAAGGCACGGTAATGTAGTAATTCTAGGGGACTTTAACTTTAGTCAAATTGATTGGAATTTCTTGACTGGGAATTTAGAATCTAACGACTTTTTAGAAGTAGTTCAGGATTGTTTTTTGAAGCAGTTTGTGACAGAACTTACAAGGGGAAATAACCTACTTGACTTGGTTCTGGAAAACAACGAAACCCTTGTTAACAATTTAGAAATTACAGAGGAACTCGGCACAAGCGACCACAAATCAATTACCTTTAGCATTGAATGGAAGTATGATAGTAGGGACAATTCAGTAACGGTCCCAGATTTTCGCTTAGCAGATTACAATGAGCTTAGAGAACACTTATCATCTGTGGACTAGGGTAACGTAGAGCGCTATCAATATGACAGCTTTCTTAACACTATCCGTGCTGCCCAAAAAACATTTATCCAATATAAAGAAATCAGATCGAATAGAAATGATTCTAAATGGATGAATAATAGGCTCAAATATATTTTAGGGCAGAAGAAAGGAATTTATATTTTCTTCAAAAGAGGTGAGGGTCATCTTATGAATCAGTATACTGTCATTAAGAGGGACGTTAAAAAGAGGATCATAATAGCTAAACGGGACTACGAAATTAAAGTTTTTTTCCAGCTTTACAGAACAAAAGTTAGAGATAAGATAGGTCCCCTTAAAAATAACTCTGGGCATTTTACTGACAAGGAGAATGAAATGTGCTCTATTTTTAATAATTATTTTCTCTCGGTTTTCACTCAGTAAGACACTAACAATGTCCCAATGGTTGTGGTATTTGGTGGAGCTGATGAAGATAATTTATGTAATATCACAGTCACTAGCAAAATAGTTATCAAACAGATAGACCGATTGAAGCAAAATAAATCCCCGGGCCCTGATGAACTTTTTTCAAGGGTTCTTAAAGAGTGCAAAATGGAACTTTGTGAACATTGACTAATGTTTTTAATATATCTCTTCAAACAGGTGTAGTGTGGAAGGGAAAACTCAAGGTTCTCCCTGAAGCTGTTTGAAAATTTGCTCCTACCACCCCCTATATTTTATATATGCTTTATTTAAAAACAAAAATACATTGACAAAATACATTAACAAAAATACAATGGAGAGTAAAACAACATAGATAACAACTCAGAGCTACATCTCGAATACTTCGTCCAGCTCCCCGGCAGTGCACCGCGTGCCCAGAATGCTGCAGGCATTTTCGCTCTGGATCTTAACAATGAGTCTCTGAAAGATGAAGCTGGCCGCTCTGTAGTCCTTAGTTTCTATGAGGAGTTTTTCACCCAGCTCTTTGAGGAACTTCAGAGCACACTTGCACCATGCTCCAAGGATCTCCGACCCTATTGGGATGAAGTTATAGCAAGGGGGAAGGCCTTCATATTTGCGGGTCTTCTTGGTCTCCCTGTCGCTGGTAGCTCCACTCCCTTCAGCTACGGAGTATGGCAAGTAGGTGTCTGCCAATGTGGCGGCACAGGTGTACTCCCAGGTAATCTGCTTTCCATCCTTCCAGGGTAGCATAGTGGCTTCATCAGGATGCTTTTGACTTCCATCAGACCTCTACACTTGGGGTTCCCGTTGGGCTGGGCAATGGGCTGTGGCGAGGCTTCTCTATATGATATCGTTGACCTCCTCATGTCTGGCATACTTCCCTTCTGATGTGTGGCACACGAGACCATGAAGTCCGAATTGGTCAGCCGTCGCCCTGCCGCAAATACACCTGTGTTCGGTGAGGATGTGGGCCCCTAGGCGAAGAGCAACACCAATCCGAATGGTCTGTGGGTCGAGTCGAGTGCCCAGGGAGGAATTGGGAACAGCTAGAAGGAAATATCCTGAGTGTTGTGCCTTCACCCCTAGGAGACGAGCTTTGTCGTTTCCTGAAGCGTTGGTGAGCATTGTGTTGGCGATTTTTTCCATGATCGGTTTGTCTCAGTGGGACTGTTTGTGCTCTTTGGGAGGAGCTGGTTTTCTTTGCGCCCCCCTATAACTCCCAGTCGCATTGGGAGGGTTGCCTGATCCCATTGCCGATCCTCTAGTGATAGATTCAGTGCCTTCTTAAAGGTTGATCTCAGGTGTGCGTCATAGTCGTCGAGTGTTGGGTTGTTAAAAGAGGGTGCGCACCTCAAGAAGTAAGTGAGTCTTGGCATAGTACGACACCTTGTGAGGAGATACAGGGCATCATGGGCATCAAAATTGTTTATTCGCTCCTCCATTATCTTCAGCTCATTCAATTTGTCCTTGAGGACTGTGTCGATGGCCTGGTGACCCAGCGGTGCTCCCTAGAGGGTACTGTTGGACGGAGTAGAGACTTCCGGGAGGATTGTTCGCTCAGCATTGAATATTTCCTGATTCATTGTAATTATTTTACACCTGCAGGGATTTAGGATGAGTCCAAAGTCTTCTCCCTGTGTGTTCACCAGTTGTAGGTCCTCTAACAGGGACTCTTCAGTACCTGCCAGAGTGCCATCATCTCTGCGTAAATATTATACAGAGAATTCTTTCTGCCAACCAAAAGAAAAGTGGAGCGAGTGGATCAGGTGAGGTCTATAGGTGAGTTTTTGTGTCCTTCCTAATAATAAATTTAATATTGTGTCCACACTTAATGTGAAGGTACAAGCTGGCTCTAGAGTGATTTCTTTTTCTATTTTAAATAATATAAATGCCCTCAGACTAGGCAGGTCGTTTACCCTTTAGGAGCCAGGACTTTTATTTACGTTACCCAGTCAAAAGCGTAACAATATAAACTGGTCAAATTGTTGTTTATGTCTAGAACAACAAGCAACAACAGAAACAGAGTAAGCCAAAAATAATACTTCCTTGATTAAAATCATTAAAGTTACAAGACATTTGCAAATAACCTACCAGTTTTTCATAGCCACAATTCTTCTCTTATTCCTATTAATCACCAGAAACTTAGTGAAGCCGATGGTAAAGATAAACCTACGAATCAATGAGTCATAAGTCTTGTAGATTACTACTCATATTATGAGGTCAATCAAATCATGGAACGGGGGAGTTGGATCCCATGGTAAGTAATTTCTAAAACTCACAGGCCAATGTGTTAACCACTAGACCAGTTGGCTATAATAAGATTCATCTAACTAGGTATATTTCTATTGACCATATGGAAATTAGATGGCCCACAACTATGACCACAAATGCAGATTTTTACAGATGGATCCCACTCTAATTTGATGAATCTTATTAAAGCCTAGTAGTTAACACACTGACCTGTGAGTTTTAGAACTCCGTTACCATGGGTTCAAACACCTTCTCCCGTTCACTGATTTGTTTGTAATTGTGTTATTAATAAAATATAAAAAAAAATTGTATTATTACGATTACTTGAGTCAGGTCTGAGTTGCAATGGGTGAGTGGTGAGGGAAGCACTGTGGAGGATGAGAGAGGCTGGTAAACCCCTTTGAGGGAGAGAAGGACGGGTAAAAACAGGGAAGCTAATATAAACAAGAAGTACCAGGGACGGTGAAAGGTGCGGGGAGCTCCAGGGAGAGTGAGTGGCAAAAGTAACACCAGGATGAGTGAGAGGTGCGGGGAGGACAATGGAGAGAAGAATAGTGGGTAGTGCAGAATAGAGTAGGCAGAGAAAGAGAGGAGCGCTCATACACTAAACAAATATTACTGCACATTATACCTCGCCAGTATCCCTGGAAAATGCATCATTTTTTTAATGAGTTTCCAATAAAGATTTCATTAACTTTGGTTGAAGTTACATGAGTTCCCGATAGTGTAATTAGTTAATATATTTAGTTAATATCTGGGAAATACCTGGTGGGAATATTTCCACTTGTTAGTATCTGGAGGGAATGTTTCCACTTGTTAATATCTGGAGGGAATGTTTCCACTTGTTAATATCTGGAGGGAATGTTTCCACTTGTTAATATCTGGAGGGAATGTTTCCACTTTTTAATATCTGGAGGAAATATTTCCACTTGTTAATATCTGGAGGAAATATTTCCACTTGTTAATATCTGGAGGAAATATTTCCACTTGTTAATATCTGGAGGGAATGTTTCCACTTGTTAATATCTGGAGGAAATATTTCCACTTGTTAATATCTGGAGGAAATATTTCCACTTGTTAATATCTGGAGGGAATGTTTCCACTTGTTAATATCTGGAGGAAATATTTCCACTTGTTAATATCTGGAGGGAATGTTTCCACTTGTTAATATCTGGAGGAAATATTTCCACTTGTTAATATCTGGAGGAATGTTTCCACTTGTTAATATCTGGAGGAAATATTTCCACTTGTTAATATCTGGAGGAAATATTTCCACTTGTTAATATCTGGAGGGAATGTTTCCACTTGTTAATATCTGGAGGAAATATTTCCACTTGTTAATATCTGGAGGGAATATTTCCACTTGTTAATATCTGGAGGAAATGTTTCCACTTGTTAATATCTGGAGGGAATGTTTCCACTTGTTAATATCTGGAGGAAATGTTTCCACTTGTTAATATCTGGAGGGAATGTTTCCACTTGTTAATATCTGGAGGAAATGTTTCCACTTGTTAGTATCTGGAGGGAATGTTTCCACTTGTTAATTAATATCTGGAGGGAATGTTTCCACTTGTTAATATCGGGAGGGAATGTTTCCACTTGTTAATTAATATCTGGAGGGAATGTTTCCACTTGTTAATATCTGGAGGGAATGTTTCCACTTGTTAATATCTGAGGGAATGTTTCCACTTGTTAATTAATATCTGGAGGAATGTTTCCACTTGTTAATATCTGGAGGGAATGTTTCCACTTGTTAATTAATATCTGGAGGGAATGTTTCCACTTGTTAATATCTGAGAGGAATGTTTCCACTTGTTAATTAATATCTGGAGGAAATGTTTCCACTTGTTAGTATCTGGAGGGAATGTTTCAACTTGTTAATTAATATCTGGAGGGAATGTTTCCACTTGTTAATATCGGGAGGGAATGTTTCCACTTGTTAATTAATATCTGGAGGGAATGTTTCCACTTGTTAATATCTGGAGGAATGTTTCCACTTGTTAATATCTGGAGGAATGTTTCCACTTGTTAATTAATATCTGGAGGGAATGTTTCCACTTGTTAATATCTGGAGGGAATGTTTCCACTTGTTAATTAATATCTGGAGGGAATGTTTCCACTTGTTAATATCTGGAGGGAATGTTTCCACTTGTTAATTAATATCTGGAGTGAATGTTTCCACTTGTTAATATCTGGAGGAATGTTTCCACTTGTTAATTAATATCTGGAGGGAATGTTTCCACTTGTTAATATCTGGAGGGAATGTTTCCACTTGTTAATATCGGGAGGGAATGTTTCCACTTGTTAATATCTGGAGGGAATGTTTCCACTTGTTAATTAATATCTGGAGGGAATGTTTCCACTTGTTAATATCTGGAGGGAATGTTTCCACTTGTTAATATCTGGAGGGAATGTTTCCACTTGTTAATTAATATCTGGAGGGAATGTTTCCACTTGTTAATATCTGGAGGGAATGTTTCCACTTGTTAATATCTGGAGGGAATGTTTCCACTTGTTAATTAATATCTGGAGGGAATGTTTCCACTTGTTAATATCTGGAGGGAATGTTTCCACTTGTTAATTAATATCT
Source organism: Cherax destructor (assembly GCA_009830355.1). Taxonomy (NCBI): domain Eukaryota; kingdom Metazoa; phylum Arthropoda; class Malacostraca; order Decapoda; family Parastacidae; genus Cherax; species Cherax destructor. Next base: position 60,954 of record WNWK01005032.1, on the reverse strand, counting down.
GGAGGGAATGTTTCCACTTGTTAATATCTGGAGGGAATGTTTCCACTTGTTAATATCTGGAGGGAATGTTTCCACTTGTTAATTAATATCTGGAGGGAATGTTTCCACTTGTTAATATCTGGAGGGAATGTTTCCACTTGTTAATATCTGGAGGGAATGTTTCCACTTGTTAATTAATATCTGGAGGGAATGTTTCCACTTGTTAATATCTGGAGGGAATGTTTCCACTTGTTAATTAATATCTGGAGGGAATGTTTCCACTTGTTAATATCTGGAGGGAATGTTTCCACTTGTTAATATCGGGAGGGAATGTTTCCACTTGTTAATATCTGGAGGGAATGTTTCCACTTTTTAATTAATATCTGGAGGGAATGTTTCCACTTGTTAATATCTGGAGGGAATGTTTCCACTTGTTAATATCTGGAGGGAATATTTCCACTTGTTAATATCTTGAGGAAATTGTTAAATTAGACACATATGCAACACTTGGGATTCTTTATTGGGGAAACGTTTCGCCACACAGTGGCTTCATCAGTCCAATACAAAGTAGAAAGTTGAAAGGAGAGGAGGAGTTTGAGGTAATCAGTCCCTCGGCCTGGAGTCGATGTGTCCAGTCCATCAATCTTGAAGCAAGTACAGCATAGGGCAAATAGAAGTTGCTTATGTACTGTAGAGAGGTGAGACGAAGCAGGAGGCGGCGGGGTCATAGTGGTACCATCCACTAGTCGAAGTAGGTGTTCGTCCTAAGGTTGGACAAGTGTTGAAAAATCCGTTTGTATCAAGATCTCAAGATGTTGCTGTGTCAGACAGGCCGATGGACTGATTACCTCAAACTCCTCCTCTCCTTTCAACTTTCTACTTTGTATTGGACTGATGAAGCCACTGTGTGGCGAAACGTTTTCCTCAATAAAGATACCCAAGTGTTTCATATGTGTCTAATTTAACAACTTGTCGGTTCTCTGAACCATTCAACTACATCTTGAGGGAATGTTTCCACTTGTTAATATCTGGAGGAAATGTTTCCACTTGTTAATATGTGGAGGGAATGCTTCAGAGAGTAAAAATGGCATGACCTCGGGATTTACATCTGACCCTACGAGAGCAAAATCATTATACTGTATGATAACAATTTTGTATAAAATTAACAAATGTTTCAAGTCTTACTGGTGGCATTTATATATGGAAAGTTGGTAGATAATTCACTGTGTTTTTTGTTAGTGACAATACCCATCATTCTCTGTCTGTCTGTCTGTCTCTCCCTCTCTTTACACAGGGTTTTACAAGGTTAGGTTAAGGTTCCTAACATTATTTAAAAGCTATAAGCTGTTTCCTACTTCAGCTCATTTGAATGCCTTTTCATTGATGAACCTTACAAATAGTGAAAACCATGATGTTTAAGCCATCTGTAGACCAGTGATTTAATTTCGTCAACTAATTCGTTGAAGTTGTTACGCTCTACGAATATGTTCCAGACTCGATTCATCCTGGGAATATATGGTCTCAGATGAAGCGTAACAGAAGGCCACCCACATCCCTCCGGTGTTGAAGGTTCTGCTGAAATGAGTCGTCTTGTTCTGGTTTCTATTCTGTCAAGAAGTGGCAGATGAGACAAAGGGCACGCAATCCAAGAAAGTAGAGCATACTCAAGATGTGAGCATACTTGTGCATCATGCAGATTCTTGCAACTTCTACTGTCTAGCAGATGCGAGATACTTTTAAGTGTTGTAAGCTTCCGGGCCTCGTTCTTTACAAGATTTACAGTGTGGTTCTTCATAATAAGTTTGGAGTCAAATTTCACTCAAAGAATATCAACTTTGTCCTCTGGTTCCAACAATCTCTCATTTATTCTTACCACTGCTCCAGCTTTACCATCATGGTGCCTGGACACCATCATAATTTGTGTTTTCTCATGAACAAATGTGACCTGCCATCGTTTTCCTCAGGCTGATATAGCTGTAAACTGGTGATTTATGTAACTTAGGCAGCCGGCATTTCCTCTCTTGGATAAGTAAATGTCAGAATATAGACGTCTGCATATGCATGGGATTCCAAGGACATTTCATAACAATGGCTCAAGCACACTTTCTTATGGAACACTTGCACCAATAGTGATTTTGTTGACTCTGTCCCACTGAGAAATGCTCTTAGATATCTCTCTCTCTCTCTCTCTCTCTCTCTCTCTCTCTCTCTCTCTCTCTCTCTCTCTCTCTCTCTCTCTCTCTCTAGTTGTGTGATAATAGAAAACTGGTCACAAGGAAAATTTATTACATTGATTTTTAATTTATGTTGCTTCCTGTCCAGCTCTTCAGAAACATATCATGCTTGATAGTCTACTACTCAAAGCGAACGTATTTATCATATTAATTTAAAGAACAAATGTCGTGTTTTTGTTTTCCTTAAGGAACAAAATTTAAGAAAAATTAGTGTATGTATATATATATATATATATATATATATATATATATATATATATATATATATATATATATATATATAGTGAAATTCCAAGCGTTTTCGTGACTTATCACATTTTCAAGGAACTACGAAAATAAAAGATTAACATTAAGGTATATAAGGACGAGACTATACCTCGCTGCCACTCCGGACAACATCTGACTTTTTATGATGATGTAGGTGGGTAGTCAGTGATCCATCTAATGTACCTTAATGTTTTCCCAAATTGTATTAATTATAAATGAATCCAATTTTTATAAACCAAAATAAATATTCATATTATTTTCAAAACTACTTTTTATAAAACATGATTCTATTATATTCCTGTTGACCATAGACTTGCTGGATATAATCTTCTCAGCCTTTTTAAAATCAACTGGATGGTTAAAATCTCTCACATGAATAAACAGAGCATTAAAGTCTTGTCTACTTCTAATGTTATATTTTTGATGTTGTAATCTAAGTTCAAGTCTTTTACCAGTTTCTCCATAATAAACTTTATCACATATTTGACAAGGAATCTTATAGACACACCTGTCAGCATTTTGGGCTACAAAGCTCACTCAAGTAAAGGAATCTTGGGTAAGCATTATACCAAGTAAATCGCCTGGGGTGCACATTAACGAAATAACTGCTGCATCATATGGGCGCCTGACAAACCTGAGAATAGCGTTTGATTGTCTAAGTAAGGAGTCATTCACGACACTGTACTTCATGTTCATCAAGCTCATATTTTAGTACACAACATTAGAATGGAACCCACACCTGGTCAAACACATGAAAATTTTTGAGAAAATGCAAAGGCTTGCAACAAGACTAGTCACAGAACTAAGGAGTTTGTCCTACTAGAAGATATTAAGGGAACTCAAGCTGACGACGCTGGAAGACATGACAACAACATATAAAATACTGAGAGGAATTGACAGGGTGGATAGGGACAGAATGTTTCAGAGACAGCAACAAGGCATCACAACTTGTAGTTGAAAATTCAAATGAACCATAGGGATGTTAGGAAGTATGTCTTCAGTAATAGAGTTGTCAGGAAGTGGAATAGTCTGGAAAGTGATGGAGAGGAGGCAGGATTCATACATAGTTTTAAGAAGAGGTATGATAAAGCTCATGCAGCAGGGAGAGAGTGGACCTAGTAGCGACTAGTGAACAGGCGGGTCCAGGAGCTATGACTCGACCCCTGCAACCACAATTATGTGAACACACACCCACACACATAATATCACTCACACACACACTAACACTTCCCCCCACGCACACACAGAAACACACACCACACACACACACAAACATCCCACACACACACGCAAACACTCTCCCCCACACATATGCTAACCCTTCCACACACACACACACACACACTAACACACCACACATATGCTAACACCTTATATGTACACACACACACATACACACGCTAACAACTTACACACATATTTCAGGATGAAGAAACAAGGGAGTAGCTGGCAGAAAGAATCAAGAGCACAATGGAACGGGAGTGGGAAAAAAAGCTAAGCGAGTTTTGCAACACAATGGTCAAGAAGATATTTACAGAGAGCAAGAAGTGGAAGTTACGAGCTCTTGGTGCTGAGGCAAGAATGCAGAGACTGGAGAAGGAACTGCTGAAGCGGAATATAGAGGTGTTGGACCGATAGGAGCAAGGAGCTGGGTGTAGGAACAACAGTGGACAGTGAGGGGAGTGAAGGAGGGGAAAGAGGAAAGATGTCCCTTGAGGAAAGAGTACTAGGCCATTGAGACGTTTGAGAGATGATAAGGGAGACAACCAAGTGATGATAATGGAGACAACGAAGGAAATACTTAAATCGGATCCAGAGACATGAAGGGAAGCAAAATGGGATGAAGAAAAGAGGAGAAGACTTATTATTCATGAGCTTCATCAGGCAGAAAGGAAGGCCTATGATGAAAGGAGACAGGGGAAGGTAAAAGAGATTGAGAGAATCATTGCTGTAACAGGAGTGGACAATTCAACTGACAAATTTTTCAGAGACTTGGGTGGTACTCGAGAAAAAAGGACTGCCCAGTCAAATTGGCATTCAAGTCAGAAACGATACAAAACAAAATCTTGAAGTGAAAACCACTGTTAAAGATTTCCCAAAAATACCAGTGAGTGTACCTCGACTGCGACAAAACACAAAAAGAAATGAAACTGAGAGAAAGAATAAGAAAACGCCAGAGACAGGGTGGGAGGGGAGAGAGCAGATACCGACAAACATAGGAGGAGAGCCTCAAAAAGAACAGTAAACGCAACTGTCCACAAACCACACAGCATCCACTCAACCACTACCACCCCACAACAACCAAGTACAATAAAAAGAGTCAAGTCACACTCCAAACCCATAGTCCCCTCTGCCCCAGCACTAATACTGCCACACCAGTATACACACATAATATCCGGAACTGCCTGCTACATCCACGGCGGGCACCAACCCATCTCACCCCCAAAATACAGTTCTAGAAAGGAAGCTGAAACTATGGAACACCAAAACAGATAGAATTACGAAAAAGAGTGAGGAGTAACAGTAAAGATTCACTGAGGCATCCCTGGACATCACTGGAACCACAGAGACAAAGTTCTTGGAACTGATAGCAGACACAATCTTCCCATCTGGATATCAGATCCTGAGGAAAGACAGGGGAAACAGAGGGGGGGGGGGCATAGGAGGAGTTGCACTGCTCATCAAAATCTAGTCAGAGGAGAAGCAAATGACTAAATATTAGTAGCACATCATATGTGGAGAAAAATCTCCAGTTTAAAGGGGGGTGGGGTAACTCTCAGTCCCCTTTGCCCCCTCAGCCTTCAAAAGGACTTAGCCCTCTCACAAAGGGTTAGTGGACTACTTTGTCCCACAATATCTTTATTAGAACCTGATGTATGTACGAAGTGTCATCATGCAAGACCTCTTCTTGCTAGAATTCATGAGTAACTACACAATGAGGATTAAATGAGAGTAATTACTCTTTCCCCATAACAGGAAAATTAAGGAAAAACCTGCACCCTACTTAGTCTACAAGTCAGGGGCATTATAACTATTATCCCACGGCTAAACGACAAAGATATGGCCATCTTGTGTTAATCCTGGTTTCAGTATTTAGCAAGGAAGGTATGTAAAGCTGAGCTCAGCATTCTTTTTATGCATAACACATACGAGAGCGCTAAACACGGAGGTGGGACAGATTGCTTCAAGAAGCGATCGAGAAGTGTGCGTCACAGAGAGCATTATTGCCTTATCGCTAAAGGAGAAAGAGACAATAGTGACCAGTGCGTTCCCTTATACGAGTCAGGAAATTTGCGGTAGAACTAATCAAATAGTGTTTATAGCATCTCCGTGTGACTTTCTTGATTGAACACTGGGAGAGCTGAAGTAGACAGTGTAATTTAGCTTTCTCCCTACTGTGGATAATTCCACGAAACTATGAACGAGTGATGGTACTGAATGACAATCGTGTGTAACCGCTACTGTGAGTGATTATAACGAACCTTTCCGACGTGTTGTGATGAACATTAGTGCAACATTCACCGCGTGGCACCTCTACATTCAACAGCAAGACAACGTTCTCGGCCTACGTGGCATATTCAACGCCACAAGCTCCAGTTATGTGAGCAAGGTAAGTCCTACTCTCACTTATATCCACTAAATATGCACTGCAGTCCATGATTAGACACAAGGTGATTAGGGCTGACGTATTCCAACCCGTAATGTAAATACCGTCCCCAAAACACGAGTGAGTATCCATCGACATCGCATGTAATCAATGTGAATTATATGCTCCTTTAGGGCAAAATTTAATATTTTTATTCACTCATCAACAGCCAGTGTGGACACTGTTACAGCAACTACACAAGCGATACCAGGAAGAGGCTGCTGGAAATCGTCCAGTTAATGATAAGTACTGCTCTTTTTTATCATTATCATGCAGGAAAGTGTACTTATCTAACCAGTGCCTCCACATCATACTGGGGGCCCGAAAGTGATGATAGCAATGATGTACAACCCACCACCCAACAACAGGAGACCAGTTCAGGAAAATGATGAGATAAACTGAGTGATGGTAGATTCAATAGCTGAGTCTTCCAGAAGGGTCCACATGGGGGATTTCAACTATAGGGAGATTGACTGGAAGAATCTGGAGCCATATGAAACACCAGAGACATTGAGAGCCAAAATGCTGGAGGCGGACCTGGAAAACGTCATGTACCAACATGTTAGGAACACAATGAACCAGCAAAGCTGGACCTCGTATTTACATTGAAGAGTTCAGACATTGGGGATATCACACACAAAAGGAACCAAGGCGTTAGTAATCACCTGGCCTTGAGTTTCAAATACATAGACACAACAATTGAGAGTGATGTAATAGAAGAAAGCCAGGAGAAGCAAAATTTTTGAAAAAGGGCTTCACGAGTATGAGGCAATTCCTACATGTGGTGCAATGGGTAAGTGAACTAGATGGGAATATAGTAAACGAAATGATGGAATGCGTGACCACAAAGTGAAGGGAAACAGTAGAGAAGTTCATGCCAAGGGGCAACAAAAACAATGGGAAGACCAGATTGAGCCCATGGTTAACCAGAAGGTCTGGAGATGTCAAAGCCAAGTGTGCTAAAGTATGGAAAATGTGTAGGCGGCAAAGGACCCAGGGAAAACAGGGAGTTGATCCGATGAGCTAGAAATGAATATTCATGGATAATGAAAGAAGTCCAGCATCAATACAAGAATGACAGCATAGAAGCCAAATCTGACCCAAAGTTGTTATACAGCCATATCAGGAGGACTCGGTAATCAGGCTGAAGGAGGGGAGCTCACATTGAACGATCAGGAAGTATGTGAAGAGCTCAGGTTGCTAATCAGGAAGGTATTCACAGTGCAGACAAAGAGGCTTTCAGCAAACCGAGGTGGTAAGGTGCACCAGCAAGTGCTGGACACACTGTACACAACTGACGAGGAGGTGAAGATACTGCTAGGGGTAATAGATACCTCGAAGGCGGTGAGCCCAGATAATATCTCTCCTTGGGTCCTGAGAGAGGGAGCAGATGCACTGTGGGTGCCACTAACAACAATCTTCAAAAAATCTATCAAAACGGGACAACGTGTGAAAGACAGCAAATGTTGTCCCATTTTTTAAGAATGGTGATAGATAGGCTGCATTAAATTACAGACCAGTGTTGATGACATGTATATTATGTAAAGGTATGGAGAAGGTTATCAGAAGAAAAGTGGTGGAGCATCTAGAAAGGAATGGACCCATACATTACAACAAGAATACTTAAAAGTAATGAAAATCCTGAGTCACAAACCTATTTTAGTTCTATAACAAGGTAACAAGTAAGAAGAGAGAGAAGAATGGGTTGATTGCATCTTTCTGGACTGTAAAATGGCTTTCGACAAAGTACCACACAAGATATTGTTAGAAAAGCTACAGGAGCAGGCAGAAATCGGAGAGAAAGAACTGCATTGGAAGAGGGAATACCTGGTAAGAAGGAAATAACGTATGTCAGTACTAGACGAGGGTTCAGAGTGCATGTGTCGAGTGGGATCCACACGGTTAGTCCTTGTTGAACCCACAAGGACTAACGGAAGGGACTGATTTAGAGGTGTCCCAGTTCGCAGATGTGAAACTAATGAGGAAAATACCAGAAGACGAGGATCAGGTAAGCCTAAAAGCGGATCTGGACAAGCTGCAAGCCTGGTGTGAAAAATGGCTGCTGGAGTTTACATGGAGTTTAACCCTAGCAAGTGCAAAGTTATGAACTTTAGGGAAAGACAAAGAAGTTCGCGGACGGAGTACAGTCTAAGAAGTCAAAGGCTGCAAAATTCACTCAAGGAAAAGAATCCTGGGGTAAGTATCATGCGGAGCACACCTCCTGAGGTACAATTCAACCAAACAATTGCTGCAGCATATGGACACCTGGCAAACCTGAAAATAGCGTTTCGACGTCAAAGCAAATAGCCATTCACGACACTGTACACCGTGTACGTCAGGCCCATATTGGAGTATACAGCACCAATTTGAAACCCACACCTAGTGAAATACCTCAAGAAATTAGAGAAAATGCAAAGGTCTGCAACAAGAGTAGTCCCGGAGTTCAGGGGTATGTCCAAAGAGAAGAGGTTAAGGGAACTCAACCTTACGACACGGGAAGACAAGAGGGATATTGGGGACATGATAACTACTTATAAAATACTGAAAGGAATTGAAAAGGTTGATAACAATAGAATGTTTCAGAGATGAGACACAACAACAAGGGGTCACAACTATATAACTGAAGAAGTACTTTCTGTGACTCAGTAAGAAGGAGTAGTTCTTCAGTGATATAGTGGAGAGTGATATAGTGGAGGCATGATCCATACATAGCTTTAAGAAGAGGCGTGATCAAGCTCATAGAGATGGGAGAGAGTAGACAGAGTAGCAACCAGCGAAGAGGCGGGGTCAGGAACTATGAATCGACCCCTGTAACCACAAATAGGTGAGTACACTTATAATTAGCAACGATTTGCACTCACAATCTCTAGTAGTCAACAATGAGTAACACATACATTGTCATGTAGACATCACTTAATTACACTCACACTCTCTTACAGACATCAATGAGCAACCCTCACACTGCCTCGTATACATGAGCCCTCACACTGCCTCGTATACATGAACCCTCACACTGCCTCGTATACATGAGCCCTCACACTGCCTCGTATACATGAGCCCTCACACTGCCTCGTATACATGACTGAATAACCTTCGCACACTCTTGGAAATATCATCAGCAAGCAACATTTGCAATATCCTCATTCATATTGCTGCTGGTGTACAGCTGATGGTGGAAAGAATATTGAATCGAAACTCATCCTAATAATAATAATAATAATAATAATAATAATAATAATAATAATAATAATAATAATAATAATAATAATAAAAATAATAATAATAACAATACTAATAATAAGAGTAATAATAAAATAATAATATTATTAATAACACTGAATTATAATTTTAGTAAGGTTACAAAATATGATTGATTCAGGAATAACTGATATTTTTAGCATGACAGAAATCTCCTGGTCATGCAGAACAATTCGGGCAGCTTGAAGATTAACTTATAACTCGAGATATTTAAAAGCTTAGCTTTGTTTGCTTGCATGGTAAAGTTTACAATCTCTGTCATTAACTCTAACACTTTGGTTTATTATCATGTGCAAATACATTAGTGATAGTGAGAAAAACAATGAGAAAGCTAATGTGGCTTAGATAAGCAGATACGATGTTGACAGACTATGTTTTAACATACTTAATCTATGATGAATTTAGGTCAAGTGAACAAGGATTTTTTTTTTTAAATGAATTGCTTGGAGGATTGGGAAATTTTTGCATTTTCTGGATATAAATTCTAAATTTTAGGGTCCTTGGCTCGTATATATTTCTTAAGACAGGTTCAGTCGAACACGTGGCTATGCAAAACGGTACTTGTTTCTTGTATTTTGTCTGTGTGTTCAAATGAAACTCTCCAGGAAGAGTCGGGTCGCTGGTATGAAGTTCGTTCTAAGTAACTTTTGCATCTAGCCAGGTTCAGTGTGGTTCAGTGGCCTAAGGTGTCATGAGTTTTCGCTCACCATGAGACGGGCCAAAGCAGCATGGGTTCGGCCCCTGGCTATTGCAGTGTTGTTATTGATCAATACCACTCGTTCGTGGTTACAATAATATAATATACTGCTTGTTGAGCTAGTACACCAAACAGGGATTAGAATGAAATTATCTTAGAGGCGTCCACACCACCGTATGTCCTTGGGTATCGAGTACAACATTCAGTTCTACTGGATGCGCTACTCTTAAGGATTGTGTGGTTCAATGGTCTAAGGCGTCATGTGTTTTCGCTCACCATGAGGCGAGCCAAAGCATCATTGGTTCGGCCCCTGGCTAGTGCAGTGTTGTTATTTATATATATATATATATATATATATATATATATATATATATATATATATATATATATATATATATATTTTTTCAACAAGTCGACCGTCTCCCACCGAGGCAGGGTTACCCAAAAAGAAAGAAAATCCCCAAAAAGAAAATACTTTCATCATCATTCAACACTTTCACCTCACTCATACATAATCACTGTCTTTACAGAGGCGCGCAGATACTACAGTTTAGAATAGTCCCTCCAAACTGTCACTATCCCAGACCCCTCCTTTAAAGTGCAGGCATTGTACTTCCCATTTCCAGAACTCAAGTCGGGCTAAATCTATAATAACCGGTTTTCCTGAATCCCTTCACTAAATATTACTCTGATCACACTCCAACAGCTCGTCAGGTCCCAAAAAACATTCGTCTCCATTCACTCCTATCTAACATGCTCACACACGCTTGCTGGAAGTCCAAGCCCCTCGCTCACAAAACCTCCTTTACCCCCTCCCTCCAACCTTTTCGAGGACGAGCCCTATGCCTCCTTCCTTCCCATACAAATTTATACGCTCTCCAAGTCATTCTACTTTGATCCATTCTCTCTATATGACCAAACTACCTCAACAACCCCTCTTCAGCCCTCTGACTAATACTTTTAGTTACTCCACACCTCCTAATTTCCACACTCCGAATTCTCTGCATAATATTTACACCACACATTGCCCTTAGATAGGACATCTCCACTGCCTCCAGCCTCCTCCTCACTGCAGCATTTATAACCCATGCTTCACACCCATACAAGAGTGTCGGTACCACTATACTTTCAAACATTCTCTTCTTTGCCTCCATATATAAGTTTTTTTTGTCTCCACAGATACCTCAACGCACCACTCACCTTTTTTTCTTCATCAGTTCTATGGTTAACCTTATTCTTCATAAACCCATCCGCTGACAAGTCAACTCCCAAATATCTGAAAACATTCACTTCTCCCATACTCCCTCTCTCCAATGTGATATCCAATTTTTCTTTATGTAAATCGTTTGATACCCTCATCACCTTACTTTTATCTTTGTTCACTTTCAACTTTATACCTTTACAAAGCCTCCCAAACTCGTCCACTAACCTTTGCAACTTTTCTTTAGAATCTCCTACAAGCACAGTATCATTAGCAAAAAGTAACTGTGTCAACTACTATTTTATACTTGATTCCCCATAATTTAATCCCACTCCTCTCCCCTATGCCCTAGCATTTACTTCTTTTACAACCCCATCTATAAATATATTAAACAACCATGGTGACATCACACATCCCTGTCTAAGATCTACTTTTACCGGAGAGTAAAATCCCTCTCTCCTACACACCCTAACCTGAGCCTCGCTATCCTCATAAAAATTCTTTACAGCATTCAGTAACTTACTACCTATTCCATACACTTGCAACATCTGCCACATTGCTCCCCTATCCATTCTATCATATGCTTTTTTCTAAATCCATAAACGCAATGAAAACTTCCCAACCTTTATCTAAATACTGTTTACATATATGCTTCAATGTAAACACTTGAACTACACATCCTCTACCCACTCTAAAACCTCTTTGCTCATCTGTGATCCTACCCTCTGTCTTACCCCTAATTATTTTCAATAATAAACCTACGGTACACTTTACCTGGTATGCTCAGTTAACTTATTCCCCTATAATTTTTACAATCTATTTTGTCAACCTTCCCTTTATATAAAGGAACTATACATGCTCTTTGCCAATCCTTAGTTCCCCTCTTTCATACATTTATTAAACAAAAATACCAACCACTCCAACACAATATCCCCCCCTGCTTTTAACATTTCTGTCATGATCCCGTCAGTTCCTGCTGCTTTACCCCCTTTCATTCTATGTAATGCCTCACGCACCTTCCCCACACTCACATCCTGCTCTTCTCACTCCTAAAAGACGTTATACCTCATTAACTAGTGCATGAAATTACCGCCTCCCTTTCTTCATCGACAATTGAAAGTTCCTCAAAATATTCCAGTCATCTACCCAATACCTCCAGCTCCCCATCTACTAACTCCCCTACTCTGTTTTAACTGACAAATCCATTCGTTCCCTAGGCTTTCTTAACTTGTTTATCTCACTCCAAAACTTTTTCTTATTTTCTGCAAAATTTCTTGACAGAGCCTCTCCCATTCTTTCATCTGCTCTAATTTTGCACTCTCTCACCACTCTCTTCACCTTTCTTTTACATTTTATTTACTCTGCTCTTCATACAACACTTCTGTTTTGTAAAATCCTCTCATAGGCTACCTTTTTCTCCTTTATCACACCCTTTTTTTCATCATTCCACCAATCACTCATCGTTCCTCCTGCACCCACCCTACTGCATTTTTAAAACAATCTCAACGCTCTTCAACCCCCCAACTATTCATACTTGCATTTACCCACCTTTCTGTCAATAGTTGCTTATATATCACCTTAACTTTCTTCTCCCTTAGTTTATACACTTTCACCTCTCTCTTACTTGCTGTTGCCATTTGCCATCCTGAATTCTACCCATCATCAACCTTTTATCAACAAATAAATAATCTAGCAAACTACTTTCATTACGTGCTTTGGCATACCTTGTATACTTATTTATCTACGGTTTTCTTCTTTTTCTTTTTAGTAAGTTATTCGGGAAAAGGGGTTACTAGCTCATTGTTCCCGGCATTTTAGTTGAGTTTTACAACACGCATGGCTTATGGGGGATAGATTCTTATTCCACTTCACCATGGATATGAAAGGAAAAGTAATAAGAACAAGAAATATTAAGATAAAATCAAAGAAAAAATCTCAGATGAGTGTGTATACATAAACGTGTACATGTATGTGTAGTGTGACTTAAGTGTAAGTAGAAGTAGCAAGACGTACCTGAAATCTTGCATGTTTATGAGACAGAAAAAAGACACCAGCAATCCTACCATCATGTAAAACAAATACAGACTTCCTTTTTACACTCACTTGGCAGGACGGTAGTACCTCCCTGGGTGGTTGCTGTCTACCAACCTACTACCTAATATATATATATATATATATATATATATATATATATATATATATATATATATATATATATATATATATATATATATATATATATATTAGTTTTCAGCGATATTAGTGCACATTACCTCTTCCAAAATTCCATTTCAAAACTCAACATTTATCTTCCCGACGGCATTGAATTTATGGAGATTTTAACATCACTGATTTCACTCTACATTATTTATTGCATATGTGCTATATTATGTTGATATACAGTTCTTCTTTATGTTGATATATAGTTTTATATATAATTATAATTCTTGCTTATTAACTCGTGTTTCATATCTCAGAAGCCATTATCAGTACATCTAACATTTTTCAAAGATACCCGTAATTTTTTAAAGTATACAAGACATTTCAGCTGGATATTCAATATTCACAAATGTATTTTCAAGTTTGCTCTTATTGCCTAATATAAGTTTTTACTGTTTGTTTTATGTGCTCTTCCTCTGAAAGTCACTTGAATATAATTACACAGTGATTCATTTATCCTTTCTATGTTTTCAATAATATTATATAATTTTTTTCTATTTAAGTCACATCACATATTTTACTTCTCGTGCTTTACTTAACTCTAGTCTTCTTATTCTGGTTAACTGTTAATTTTGGTATCTTGTTTTGTAAATAAATTATATACCTTTACAAAACATAGCTATTTACCTATTATTCTTTCTAGAAAATGCATGGTAATAAATAAATATTTTTTTATTTAATACTGATCGAATATTTTAGTTATAAAATGCGTAATTCTTTCTTAAGAACCTGTAAAAGAGGCTTTTAAGGAATCAAAGTAAATGCAACATGAATGCCTCATACTTTCCACTGAGGTTTTTTAAATCTTCTCGAAGCTTCAAAAGATTGTGTAATGGATTTTGCTGGTGTGAAAGTGAGGTGTCTGACAGCTGGTCTTTGATCTCCACGTGTTCTATCAAATATATTTTAAGTTATTATGAAGACGCAATAAGGAGAATAAACTCTATTGGATACCTCATTTCGCTCTCAGTTTTCAATGACTATATTGTAAAATTGACAAATGCACAGCAGTACAACTTAAACCTATAAATATAACTATATTGTTTAGTATCTTCACTCTGAAGACGTTTCAACCCGGAAAGGTGGTTTCGATATCACTGCCAGGATTAGTATGAAGCAAAGGCAGGAGAATAGAGGCTTATATGATGGAACAAGAAGAGATTAGATTCTGCCACTGAAATGGCTAGTTTATTGAGCATCCTATATATCCATCCTGTGGACGGTAGTGCATGAGTATGTGGATATTATGAAGGTCTAGGAACTAGATCCCCAAAAGGGTTAACAGGAGTGCATCTTGATTTATATCTACCGTTCACTTATCTCATATAAGAAAATTTAGGAAATTTGCTTAATATATATGCATTTTATTTTTATTATGAAAATATTTTGACATGTCATATAGGTTATTATACTATATCTGTATTCCTCAGTAAGTAGACAATTAAGTACATAGTGTTCAAGATAGTGACCATAAGGCTGGCCACGTATTTGTATTTGGTTTGGTCATCATCTGTGTGTCTCTTAAACTGCCAGAAGTACTTGTAACCAAGCCTAAGCCTTGTCACTACAACATCAGTCTGTTCACATCGCAAGTTGTTCTATAAACGTACTTATCAATGTTTATGTTATCATAGTGGGTTATAGATCTACTCAGGCTTCTAATTGCATTGCTATAACATTCCGTTTCATGATTTACTTCTCTCCTAATATTATTCTCTATGCTAGACACATATACACCAAGGTTATATTCTACATTATCCTTCAGGGTACTTTTCTTGGCAAACATATCAACTTTATCATGAACGAGTAATCCAGTGTGTGATGGGATTGTACATTAATTACTTTTTCCCGGATTTTTGAGTATCTATTCCTGACTTTTCCACTGAGCATTGTTGTTAGTCATTATGTGAGTCAAGAACCTTTAGTGATGACACAGAATCTGTAATGAAGATAGGATCAAGTTCAGTGTCATAAGTTAGCTTCAGCGCCATTAGGATGGCAAACAATTCCGTTCGCACAGTAGACACCCAGTTCTTAATTCTTACGCCTAACTCAACAAAATTGCTATCGTTCTTAACTAGAGAGGTGGAACAACAGCAGGTGCAGCCCTGTGAGTAGATCTCTACTTCGATCCATCAGTGTATATGACTTGTGATAAATTATTATTACAAGTTAGGCGAGAAACCTCTTGAGCAGATGCTTTTACAAGTGATTTAAGTTAAGGGTTACTTGTGATGAGCTCCTTGGGAGGCTCTTTCAAGTATGTGATTTAAATGAACGCATCCTCCATGGAGGGGTGAAATGCTTTTGTTGCCTACAATGATACAGTTCGTGCAAGTTATAAAATTTTATAATATTGTTTGTTTTCACAACTCATTTAAATCAATGTGTATTTACTTCTAGACATTTAGTAAGATTCATAGAGACAGTGTCTGATTCATTTTTTAACATTCTAATACCAAGTCTCAATAATTCTAATACTGATACTAGACACACCAAGCTCCTTCCTTATATTAAGATCCTTGGTAGATTTAAGACATTCAAGAATAATTCTGAGAGCTACATTTTTCATTAACTCAAAGGGTCGGAGAGAACGTTCCATAGCTAATATCAACATGTGAGCAGCATAATCAATTAAGGACCTAACATTGACTATGTACATTATTCTCACTATTCTCATATTATCACCATAGTTAGGGTTGTAGCCAGCAACAGGTTTGAGAGCTTTTATCCTATCTTAGCATTTCTTATTTAGTTGTGATATAGTGGATTTATTGAAGGGTACGTCTTCACCATGGTATCTGTAAGATTTAACATAGCTAATGTTTGCACCCTGCAAAACAGATGGGTCGGGGATATTGTTTACTTGTCAATATCTTCGTTTTAGATGAAGATATGATGAGGTCTAATCGATTACAAATTGCATGAACTTTGTTAAGAATGGTACTCGTCTTATTTTGCCCTGTTGTTTGAATCATGATGTAATCAATATAGCTTAATGCCATATGTTTAGGTGAGGCAGGTAGAGCATTTAGGAGAACATTAATCATAATTAAATAGCTTGGGACTGAGAACTCTTCCCTGTGGTGTACGTAGGGATATTTCTTTAGACTCGCTTTTAAAGGCTTGGTAGAGGATAGAGGATACTCTATTTAACAGATATCCTATTAGCCACAAATAACCCTCTCCTATGTGCGGTTTATTTGTGTATTGTTCCAGTCACAGTATTGTGCCTTTTTGTTATCATATTATCCAATTGAGTGGACTACCAACAATATTCATGTTGGCTATTTCATGTAGTATAACGGTTCAGTTTGCGATATCAGATACAGATTTTAGATCAAGAAATGTGGTAAAACTGTAGAAGTGTGTGCAGTAAGAAAGGTGGAAACAGAATTCTGCACACTTTTTCCTTTCATGAACCCATAGTGATGAGGGAAATGATTGTGTCTGATTCTGTAGTATAAATGGTTAAGTATCATTCTTTCAAAAGTTTTACAAAAACAACTAGTTAAGGAGATCGGTCTAAATGTATCAGGCTGTTGTGTTTTAGGGATACGCACAATGAGACTATTGGTGTAGGAATTAGGAAGAACACCCACGTGTAACTGAGATTATACAGTGCTAACAGAGGGTTACCAGGGTCCTGCCTAAAAGTTCTCAACATATCATAAGTTATACCATCCTCTCTAGGTAAAGCATTATCTGATTCATACTCGGTGAAGAGGCAATCACTCTTATCAATATTTTGGCTCATAAAATTCATCAATTTCGATCTTTCTTCAGGAGCACTCTCTAAGAGAGGTGCAGAAAATAAAGGCATCGTTACAGACGGGTGGGACCCACTGGTAGGTCCTGCTCTAGAGTTGGGTCACAAATTAGTAAAAGGGTTGAGAAAGATATATTCTGTACCATAATTTCATTGCTTTGCGGGATCAGACAAATATTATTATATAATTGAAGAATAAATATTCAAGAGTACGGACGGAGATTATCTGGTGCTAACCTCAGACCTAACCTTCAGTCACAGTCCTGTCTCTGTGATAACGAAATAGAACGAGGAAAGTCTCTTCTGGGTCTAGCATATAAATATTCATTATTTTGTCTCTGCTTCAAATTGCTTCGGTCTACTAATATGAACCCTTTGTGTCAAGACTGAGTGGACCGATTACCTCCTCTGCTATTGTCACCAGCTCAGAATCTCTATACTGAATTAAAAAAAGTATTTGAAATTTGAAGATTGGAGGGATAGAGTTTAGAGGAGGTGAATGTATTCAGATATTTGGGAGTGGATGTGTCAACACATGGGTCTATGAAAGATGAGGTAAATCATAGAATTGATGAGGAGAAAAAGGTGAGTGGCACACTGAGGAGTCTGTGGAGACAAAGAACTTTATCCATGAAAGCAAAGAGGGGAATGTATGTGAGTATAGTAATACCAGCGCTCTTGTATGGGTGTGAGGCATGGGTTGTAAATGTTGCAACAAGGAGAAGGCTGGAGGCAGTGGAAATGTCATGTCTGAGGGCAATGTGTGGTGTGAATATAATGCAGAGAATCCATTGTTTGGAGATTAGGAGGAGGTGCGGGATTACCAAAACAATTATCCAGAGGCTGAGGAGAGGTTATTAAGATGGTTTGTACATGTAGAGAGGAGGGAACGAAATAGAATGACTTCGAGAGTGTATAAATCTGTAATGAAGGGAAGGCGGGGTATGGGTCGGCCTAGGAAAGGTTGGAGGGAG
The DNA here is from genome assembly GCA_009830355.1 of Cherax destructor. Classification (NCBI taxonomy): domain Eukaryota; kingdom Metazoa; phylum Arthropoda; class Malacostraca; order Decapoda; family Parastacidae; genus Cherax; species Cherax destructor. The sequence goes on along the minus strand of WNWK01005032.1, from coordinate 42,709 downwards.
GGGGTAAAGAAGGTTTTGCGTGCGAGGGGCTTGGACTTCCAGCAAGCGCGTGTGAGCGTGTTAAATAGGAGCAAATGGAGACAAATGGTTTTTTGGACTTGACGTGCTGTTGGAGTGTAAGCAAGGTAATATTTATGAAGGGATTCAGGTAAACTGGCAGGCCGAACTTGATTCCTGGAGATGCAGTTTTTTAACTGTAGTGTAAGCACGCCTCTGGCAAGACAGTGATGGAGTGAATGATGGTGAAAGTTTTTCCTTTTCGGGCCACCCTGCCTTGGTGGGAAACGACCTATGTGTTAATAATGAAAAATAAACAAAAACTTGAGATACACAAGCGTTGCACCTGTGTTTTATTCATCTAAATGTAAAACTTTTGTTTGGTTATTGTAAACTTACCTTGTAAATTAAGAAGATATTTACAACAAACATTCTCTATTTATCTCATGATAAATATCCCATTTTTTTAAATAAACTTGCAAATTAGAACCTACTTTGTAATATATAAATCTGAATCTTTTTCTAAGAAGATTCAGATTGGAAAGACTGAAAACGATCAGAAGAGGCGATCTCAGCTGATCGCAGGGAAACTGCTGTGCAATTTGTATGTTAAAATTGTAAAATTCTCATATACAAAGCCAAATAACAATTCGAACTTTTCCCTAAGTGTGGTACACCAGCTGTCACCAACGCTGAAAGTTTGAAGACTTTCCGAAGTGGAGTTCTCATGTTACTGTATGGAAACTATCGTAAAACAAAATCGACACATTAGATTGGATTTTGGGAGGAAACCAAGTAAGAGAACTTTTATTTGCTAAACCCTGAAGACGAGAAAGTAATAATGTTTGGTAATGGTGAGGATATCAGTCTAACATACTCGTTACATATAGTGATTCATAAAGCAATTATGTTTTTTTTTTTTTTTTATGCTCAGCAGCAAACAAGGATAACACTTTAGATAATTTGGTCGGTAAAATTCATAACATCGAAACGGTAATAGAACTAAGCAATACAAATCGAATCGTAGTTTTATGGTTTCTTATATGTCTTATTAGCGATTCCAACAAGGCATCAAGAAAAAAAAAAGGTGGATTTGAAATCAATCTGAGTAGGTCTTATTTGACAAGAAAAAATATAGATATAAAATAAGTATGCAATGGAAATAATGACCCAGTTAGGTGCCTATTATATTTTTTTTAATTAATAAATCTTTCCACTGAGAACACTAGAAATGCTTCCATCTCAGTTGCATGATGGTAAAATCAGATATTAATTTCATTGATCTTCACTTTGGATTCCAGTGTTACGAATAGTACATGAATGAAAGTAACCACTGAAACAAGTGTTTAAAAAGCAATGAATGACACTGCATCTGGCTAACATTAGAACCAAAGACTCTAGGCGGACTATCAAGAAACCAGCAAAACTCTCGACTCTCGAGACCTGCATGACCACAACAGAAAAGTTTTCGCATCCACAGAGAGGACTAGATGTGTTTCACGAAATTTCCGTCACATTCTGGAAAAGTAAACTCAGACACTAATTTCATTCTTCTCCCTCACGAGCAGTACACCTGCCAATGCAACCACGAATCAAGTGCTTTTTAAAGCAAAGAACAATACTCCGACTGGACGAGACTAGAACCTTAGATTAGAGGCAGTCCACAAGGAAGCCAGCTAAAATCTTGATGCTTTCCACCTGCACTGCACCAGAATACTGTAAGAAACGCTGCATGTCCAGTGAGAAAGCTAGACATATTTCCACCAGCGTCCGCCATATTCTGGGGAACGTAAGTGCAGAGACTAATTTCATTCTCTTTCTGTTTGTGTACCAGCCTCACGACCAGTACAGATATGAATACAATTTTAAAGGAAGAATAATAATAATGTAAGTGGCCGAGATTCGTACCAGACTCTGTTGAGCCTCCCTGGAAGGCAGTTAGACTCTATCTGCTCTAGACCTTCACACCACAATGGCAGAAAACCTTAGACATGCAGGGAAAACTCCAGAGGTGTTTTCTCTAACTCCAAAAACATTCTGGGAAAGGCAAGATCAGAGACTAATTGCATTCTTGTCACATTTAGATAATTTCCGACTCGCAAAGATTCGAAAGCTAGACATTAGGCCAGCCTCCCAGAAAGCCAGTTAAACTTTGCCAGAAAACGCTAGGGATCCAAGGATAACACGATAGCTTAACAACCTCAATATTCAGGGTATCATGATTTCTGAGACTACTTTCATTTTCTTCCTGTTAGTATTCCAGCCTCACTGGTAGTACATTAATCAGTCGAACCGTGGAAAAAACTCCATTAAATGTGTAGTGGGTCAATTAATTAAGGACCACTCATTAACGGATTTCTGCAATTTCGCCCAAAAAATGACCGAACAAACACACAGATTATCTGAAAAAATGGACAAAAGTCCGAAATTTCGCCTTTTATATCTGCCAATTTCAATTTTAGTGTCATTGAAGGAACTGAAAAGAGTAGCATTAGCTCATGATTGGAAGAAAATGTTATATTAACTTTCAGCTGAGTTGGAATTCTCATCGCTTCCTTCAGAGGGCGAGATAATCAGAAATTACTGAGAAATATCTTATGGCATTGATAGGAAAAACTGATGTTTATCTTGCTTACCAAATGTTGAGCGATGCAGAAATTGCAGACCGTCTCTTGGCATAGGAAAACAGGGTATTAACGATGATAATGATGAAGAAGAAGAGAGTGAGATTGGACAAAAGATACCAAAAGTGAAGGCCCATTATCTATACTAATGAATTCTTAGATAATGTATCATAAAGGACTTGCATCAACGTGTTAATCTTAGATAATGTATCATAAAGGACTTGCATCAACGTGGTTAATCTTAGATAATGTATCATAAAGGACTTGCATCAACGTGGTTAATCTTAGATAATGTATCATAAAGGACTTGCATCAACGTGTTAATCTTAGTTAATGTATCATAAATGACTTGCATCAACGTGGTTAATCTTAGATAATGTATCATAAAGGACTTGCATCAACGTGGTTAACAGCTGAAGTTGGAGTCTTTCTTTAAACCTGATCTATTTCAACATTTCAGCCATTCAGGTCTTCTCAGCCAGCTCCATGCTTTTATGTATACCTTCTCAGCATTCTACTTCTTCTCAAAAGTCTACGCCTTCTTAGAAATCTACGTCTTCTCAGCAGCTTACGTCTTCTCAGCCATCTTCATCTTCTCAGCACTCTACATCTTTTCAGCCCTCTATATTTTCTCTCTCCTCTACAATTTAGCCTTCTACATTTACTCAGCAGTCTTCATGTTCTGAACCATTTTTGTCAACCCTCAATTTCTCGTTTGACTCAGAATAAAAGGTAAAAACTATTCCGAGTTACCATTATCGATAAAGGCAATTTACACCACATTTCTTCTCCACAAAAAAAATGTAAATAATATTACTGTAAATTACATAGAGTATTATAAAATTACTACACATGTATTAGTGTACTGTAGTACTACAAGTTGGTTATATTTCCATCAGTAGACCTAATTTGCTGCTTCAGAAAACAACTAAACGATCATGTAACATAAATTTCATAATTCGAGAGTTGGGGACAGCCGACATTTTGCCGATAACGAGAGGTTTCACTCTGGTTTTTATGAGAACAAGAATACGGAAACTAGGCGGGTTACCAGGGAGCCAGCTAGAGTCTCGACGCTCTAGTCTTCCTCACTAGCAAGGCAGAGAACCTGAGGCGTCCACTAGACAAGTTTTCCATTCGAGACCAAGAGAACCAGGAAGCCAGCTAGAAATTCCAAGCAATAGACCTTAACACTACCATAGCTGAGAACGTTAGGTGTTCAGTGAGAACACAGACATGCTTCCCATTATTTTCAATCTTCTTCCGTTTCGATACAAACAATACATAATTCATCGGTGCTTTCACAGTAACATTGATATAGTTTATGTGATATAAACAAACTATTGAGATTTCTAGGAGAAGTCTGTTGAGTCACTACATTACATATCTATGTGAAGTGAGTCACCTTCACTATGAAATGAGTCACTTCATTACCTCCACGGTGATGTCAGTCAATTTATTACCTGCACTGTGAAGTGAGTCACTTCATTACCTCCACGGTGATGTGAGTCAATTTATTACCTGCACTGTGAAGTGAGTCACTTCATTAGCTTAACTGTGAAGCGAGTCACTTCATTAGCTTAACTGTGAAGTGAGTCACTTCATTACCGTCACTGTGAAATGAGTCCCTTTATTACCTATACTGTGAAGTGAGTACATTCATTACGTCCAATGTGAAGTGAGTAACTTCATTACCTTCCCTGTGAAGTGAGTCACGCAATTATCCTAATTTTTAAGTGAGTCACTTCATTACCTTCACTGTGAAGTGAGTCTTTTCACTACCTCCACAGTGAAGTGAGTACCTTCACAAAATCCACAGTGAAGTGAGACACTTCATCACCTCGACAAAGAATTGAGTACCTTCATTACCTTCACTGTGAAGTGAGTCACTTCATTACCTCCAGAGTGAAGCGAGACACTTCATTTCCTCCAGAGTGAAGTGAGTCACTTCATTACACACTGCATTGACTTAAGTCACTTCATTAACTTCACTATGAAGTGAAAGAGTTCATACCTCTACAGTAAAGTGAGTCACTTCATTACCTCCACAGTAAAATGAGTCACTTCATTACCTCCACTGTGAAGTGAGTCACTTCATTACCTCCACTGTAAAGTGAGTCACTTCATTTCCTTCAATGTGAAGTGAGTCACTTCATTATCTTCACTTTGAAGTGAGTCACATCATCACCTTCACTTTGAAGTGAGTCACTTCATTACCTAAACTGTGAAGTGAGTCACTTCATTACCTTCACTGCAAAGCGAGTCACTTCAATAAATTCACTGTGAAGTGAGTCACTTCATTACCTTCACTGTTAAGTGAGTCACTTCATTACCTTCACTGTGAAGGGAGTCTCTTCATTACCTTCACTGTGAAGGGAGTCACTTCATTACCTTCACTGTTAAGTGAGTCACTTCATTACCTTCACTGTGAAGTGAGTCACTTCACTATTTCTACTGTAAAATAATACTCATTTCTTCAAATGATGAATAATTCTTTTATTACTTCCACTATGGGGGTGAGTATCTTTATTGCTTCCACTATGGGGGTGAGTATCTTTATTGCCTCCATTATGGGGGTGAGTATCTTCCTTACCTCCACTATGAGGGTGAGTATCTTTATTACTTCCACTATGGGGGTGAATATCTTTATAACTTCCACTATGGGGGTGAATATCTTTATTACTTCCACTATGGGGGTGAGTATCTTTATTATTTCCACTATGCGGGTGAGTATCTTCATTACCTCCACTATCAGGGTGTATTTATTATCTCCACTATGGAGGTGAGTGTCTTTATTACCTCCACTATGGGGGTGAGTATCTTTATTACCTCCACTATACAGGGTGAATATCTTTATTACCATCTCTATGGGGGTAAGTGTCTTTATTACCTCCACTATGAGTGTGAGTATCTTTATTACCTCCACTATTGGGGTGAGTATCTATATTGCTTCCACTATGTGTGTGAGTGTCTGTATTACCTCCACTATGGGGGTGAATATCTTTATTACCTCCACTATGAGGGTGAGTATCTTTCTTACCTCCACTATGGGGGTGAATATCTTTATTACCTCCACTATGAGGGTGAGTATCTTTATTACCTTCACTATGGGGGTGAGTGTCTATTACATCCACTATGAGGGTTAGTATCTTTATTACCTCCACTATGAGGGTGAGTATCTTTATTACCTCCACTATGGGGGTGAGTATCTTTTTTACCTCAAATATGAGGAGAGTATCTTTATTACCTCCACTATTGGGGTAAGTATCTTTATTGCTTCCACTATGGGGGTGAGTGTCTGTATTACCTCCACTATGGGGGTGAATATCTTTATTACATCCACTATGAGGGTTAGTATCTTTATTACCTCCGCTATGGGGTATATCCTTGAGAACATGATGGACGATACACTTTATAAAATATTTGAAAGTTATTATTGTTAAATGAATCATTTGCATATAAATAATCTAGTTGTATTAAATATTATTCAAGAATAACACTTCCGTTAGTAATAAATGATTGGTTATTAGGAATTTCCGATGCACTTATGAGTTTAACTTTCATTACCTGTATACATGGTGTTTAAGTATATGTCAGACAAAGATCATACACTTATTTGCCTGATTCATAAGTAAGTAGCATGACTGCCTCTCGAATACCGAGTCTGAAAGCCAGAATGCAGAATGTGTTTACCAAGTGCCAGAGAGTTGGAATGTTTATCTCCAGTATTCCAGAGTTAAGTATCAGAAATTGTTCACCTTTGTATATCCAAGTTAAGAGCCAGAAGCTGTTTACCTCTTACCAGCTGAAGTTGGAAGTCATAACCTATTAAGCTTTTACTTAAGAGCCTAGACCTTGGGAGTTAGTTCGTATATCTTCTTTGCGGGAGAGCCAGAACCTGTTCACTTCTTGCATGAGAGCCAGAACATGTTCACTTCTTGCATGAGAGCCAGGACCTGTTAACTTCTTGCATGAGAGCCAGGACCTGTTCACTTCTTGCATGAGAGCCAGGACCTGTTCACTTCTTGCATGAGAGCCAGAACCTGTTCACTTCTTGCATGAGAGCCAGGGACTGTTGACTTCTTGCATGAGAGCCAGGGACTGTTCACTTCTTGCATGAGAGCCAGGGACTGTTCACTTCTTGCATGAGAGCCAGGGACTGTTCACTTCTTGCATGAGAGCCAGTGCCTGTTCACTTCCTTCATGAGAGCCAGGGACTGTTCACTTCTTGCACGAGAGCCAGGGCCTGTTCACTTCTTGCATGAGAGCCAGGGACTGTTCACCTCTTCCATGAGAGCCAGGGATTGTTCACTTCTTGCATGAGAGCCATGGCCTGTTCACTTCTTGCATGAGAGCCAGGGACTGTTCACCTCTTCCATGAGAGCCAGTGATTGTTCACTTCTTGCATGAGAGCCAGGGACTGTTCACTTCTTGCATGAGAGCCAGGGACTGTTCACTTCTTGTACGAGAGCTAGTGCCTGTTCACTTCCTTCATGAGAGCCAGGGACTGTTCACTTCTTGCACGAGAGCCAGGGCCTGTTCACTTCTTGCACGAGAGCCAGGGCCTGTTCACTTCTTGCATGAGAGCCAGGGACTGTTAACCTCTTCCATGAGAGCCAGGGATTGTTCACTTCTTGCATGAGAGCCAGGACCTGTTCACTTCTTGCATGAGAGCCAGGGACTGTTCACTTCTTGTATGAGAGCCAGAGACTGTTCACTTCTTGCATGAGAGTCAGGGCCTGTTTACTTCTTGCATGAGATCCATGGCCTGTTCACTTCTTGCATGAGAGCCAAGGACTGTTCACTTCTTGTACGAGAGCCAGGGACTGTTTACTTTTTGAATGAGAGCCAGGAACTGTTCACTTCTTGCATGAGAACCAGGGACTGTTCACTTCTTGCATGAGAGCCAGGGACTGTTCACTTCTTGCATGAGAGCCAGTGACTGTTCACTTCTTGCATGAGAGCCAAGGACTCTTCACTTCTTGCATGAGAGCCAGGGACTGTTCACTTCTCGCATGAGAGCTAGGGACTGTTCACTTCTTGCATGAAAGCCAGGGCCTGTTTACTTCTTGCATGTGAGCCAGGGACTGTTCACTTCTTGCATGAGAGCCAGGGCCTGTTCACGTCTTGCATGAGAGCCAGGACTTGTTCACTTCTTGCATGAGAGCCAGGACCTGTTCACTTCTTGCATGAGAGCCAGGACTTGTTCACTTCTTGCATGAGAGCCAGGGACTGTTCTCTTCTTGCTTGAGAGCCAGTGCCTGTTCACTTCTTGAATGAGAGCCAGGGCCTGTTCACTTCCTGCATGAAAGCCAGGGCCTGTTCACTTCTTGCATGAGAGCCAGGATTTGTTCACTTCTTGCATGAGAGCCAGGACCTGCTCACTTCTTGCATGAGAACCAGGGCCTGTTCACTTCTTGCATGAGAGCCAAGGACTGTTCACTTCTTGCATGAGAGCTAGAGACTGTTCACTACTTGCATGAGAGCCAGAGCCTGTTCACTTCTTGCATGAGAGCCAGGGACTGATCACTTCTTGTATGAGAGCCAGGGCCTGTTCACTTCTTGCATGAAAGCCAGGGACTGTTCACTTCTTGTATGAGAGCCAGGGACTGTTCACTTCTTGCATGAGAGCCAGGGACTATTCACTTCTCGCTTGAGAGCCAGGGAGAGCCAGGGACTGATCACTTCTTGTATGAGAGCCAGGAACTGTTCACTTCTTGAATGAGAGCCAGGGACTGTTCACTTCTTGCATGAGAACCAGGGACTGTTCACTTGTTGCATGAGAGCCAGGGACTGTTCACTTTTTGCATGAGAGCCAGGGACTGTTCACTTCTTGTATGAGAGCCTGGGACTGTTCACTTCTTGCACGAGTGCCAGGGACTGTTCATTTCTTGCATGAGAGCCATGGACTGTTCCCTTCTTGCATGAGAGCCAGGGACTGTTCACTTCTTGTATGAGAGCCTGGGACTGTTCACTTCTTGCACGAGTGCCAGGGACTGTTCATTTCTTGCATGAGAGCCAGGGACTGTTCACTTCTTGCATGAGAGCCAGGGACTGTTCACTTCTTGCATGAGAGTCAGGGACTGTTCACTTCTTGCATGAGAGCTTTTTCACCTGGAGCTCAGCTTAACGGTGTCCTCTGTACGTGTCTTCTCGTCGTTCAGAAATGAGCGTCCCGACTTCAGGAGAAAACATGTCTGGCAGTACTAGGGACATTACTTGACAGGTGGTCAACCACATGTCTTCCCACTACACATATTCAAGCTACACATATTCACATTGCACATGTTCACACTGCACATGTTCACACTGCACATGTTCACACTGCACATGTTCACACTGCACATGTTCACACTGCACATGTTCACACTGCACATGTTCACACTACTCATGTTCACACTACACACCAAACTGAACTAGGTGAGTTCAAATAAGAAGAGCTTCTATCTCGTGCTCATCAGACGGAGGATCAAGCCTCCACCACCTCTTGCTCTGAATGATTCACATGGGTTTAACGCTTAACATCAATTATTAACTGTTAGCACATAGGAATATAAGAATGGTGAAACACTGCAGTAGGCCTACTATCTCATACTACTTCCACTACCACTTCCGCCACCTGACTTACTTACCTCTCGCCCCGTCCCTGTCAGCTGGCCTATATATATTGTCTCCTCTCCTTCCTGATAGTGTGACTTTGTAAATGTTATAAATTAGACACATATGCAACACTTGGGTATCTTTATTGAGGAAACGTTTCGCCACACAGTGGCTTCATCAGTCCAATACAAAGTAGAAAGGTGTAAGGAGAGGAGGAGTTTGAGGTTATCAGTCCCTCGGGACTCAAACTCCTCCTCTCCTTACACCTTTCTACTTTGTATTGGACTGATGAAGCCACTGTGTGGCGAAACGTTTCCTCAATAAAGATACCCAAGTGTTGCATATGTGTCTAATTTATAACTTGTCGGTTCTCTGAACCATTCATCTACGACTTTGTAAATGGTCCACGGGGGACCGAAACGTCGTCATAAGCTCCTCCTAGTGTGGGTTATTTGTGTCTAAGAATGGAGTTTTGGTAAAGCCTGTTATAAGCAGTATGAGGTAGATGTTTTAGTGAATATTGTAAAGCCAGTGGCACTAGGTAATACGGACAGCAATAGAAATAGTGGAGGAGCAGAAATGAGCAGGAAGAGGATAGATAAGAGAGAGGATTCTTAATACATATTTCACATATAGTCTTAGCGCTAGAAAAAAGATGGATGAATTGAGATTACTTGCCAGTACGGGTAACATTGACGTATATGTCATAACTGAAACATGAAGAATCGGGATAAGTCTGCTGAATGTCACATTCAGGGTTTTAATTTGTTCTACGTTGATAGAAATAAAGGGAAGGGAGGTGTGGTGGCACTATGTGGCACAGAACACTTGAATTGCTGCAAGAAAGCCGATATAAAAATTGAAGGAAAACACAGTGAGTCTGTTTGGGTATAATTTTCGGAGGGGCGGGATGAATTAATTTTTGTCGTGATACACCGTACCCCAACCTATACAGGGACCAATGTAGACTACTCGGGGAGGAAATTGTTATTGCTACGAGGCATGACAACTTAATAATTCTAGGTGACTTTCCATTGAGTGAAATTGACTGTAATTCTTTGACTGCGAATCGAGAATAAAACGACTTCCTAGAGTTAATTCGAGATTATTATTATTTTTTCAAGCAGTTTGTTAAGGAACGAACAAGAGGAAATAACTTAGTGATTTGCTTCTGGCAAAAAAGGACATCCTTGTTAATAATTTAGAAATTACAGAGGAACTTGGAGTGAGCGACCACAAATCGATTACCTATCGTATTGAATGGAAATATAATGGAAGGAATAATTCAGTAATGGTCTCAGATTCTTGTTTAGCAGATGACGATGAGTTTAGAGAACAACTTTCACATGTGCAACATCTGGGTATCTTTATTGTAAACTTTTCGTTATCCAGTGGCTTTATCAATACAAATTCTAGGACATTATATGAAGACAGTAGAACCATATACAAAAGATGAGGTAATCAGTCCCTCAGCCTTGGAGTGGTGTGAACAGCACCGAAGTCGTTGAGTTTCTGGAGGAGAGGCAAGGAGGCTGGCGCTTATATACTGACGTCAGGTGGAAAGGGACGTGTAGCAGACGAGGGCATAGTGTCTTAATTTCATATTGTCTGTATTGTATACTATTCTTGTACAACTTGTCAGACACTGCAACATCATGGAATCTGGATTCTGAGGACAGGTACTTAATCTTCTTCACGGCTACGACAACTACTACTACAACTAACCCATCTCTTTGGGTATGACCTACTTCCACTGGGGAATCCCGCCTACCAGTGACTATGCCCTCGTCTGCTACACGTCCCTTTCCACCTGACGTCAGTATATAAGCGCCAGCCTTCTTGCCTCTGATCCAGAAACTCAACGACTTCGGTGCTGTTCACACCACTCCAAGGCCGAGGGACTGATTACCTCATGTTTTGTATATGGTTCTACTGTCTTCATATAATGTCCTAGAATTTGTATTGATAAAGCCACTGGATAACGAAAAGTTTACAATAAAGATACCCAGATGTTGCACTTGTGTCTTAATTTCACAAGGGTTTCCTTGTTTGCCAGAACCAAAGTCAAGTTGGTTATTTCCCCTTGTAGGTTTTGTCGTCACAAACTGCTTCAAAAAACAATCCTGAACTACTTCTAAAAAGTCGTTAGATTCTAAATTACCTGTCAAGAAATTCCAATCATTCTGACTAAAGTTAAAGTCCCCTAGAATTACTAAGTTATCGTGCCTTGTGGACTTAACAATTTCCTCCCAAAGTAGTCTCCCTTGTTCCCTATCTAAGTTTGGAGGACGGTAAATCACGCCTAAAATCAATTTGTCACACCCCTCTGAAAATTCTGTCCAGACAGACTCTGTATGTATTATTTCAGACTTTATACCCATTTTTATGCAACAATTTAAATGATCATGGGCATAGAGTGCCACCCCACTCCCCTTCCCGATACTTGCGTCTACTTGGAACAATTTAAAAACCTGAATGTGACATTCAGCAGGCATGTCCCGATTTTTCATATTAAACCACATCTCAGTTAATGCAAAAAACATCAATATTACCTGCACTAGCAACTAATCTCAATTCGTCAAACTTATTTCTCGCACTACGACTATTAGCATAAAAAATATTCAGAAAACCTCCCTTCTCTTTACTTTTCCTGCTCATTTCTGTTTTTCCACTATACCTATTGCTGTCATTGTCACCTAGTGCCACTGGCTTTCCAATATTCACCTTATTCTGCCTATTACTAGTTCCCCTAGAATTCATAACATTACTACACTGGGACTTCACTGTTTTCCCCCCATAACCCATACCACTAACTTTTTCTAGTTTAATTAAAGCCCTAACAGCTCCCTCCACTGCAGTTGCCAGCGCCCCCACCCCAGACCTAGATAATTGAACCCCCATCCCTGGCATACATGTCATTTCTGCCATAGAGGAGGTCCCAGTTGACAATGAATGTTACTGCATTTTCCTTACAGTATTTGTCCAGCCAGCAATTGACACCAATTGCCCTGGACACCCATTTATTTCCAACTCCTCTCCTTGGTAAAATACCACATATGACAGGGTTCCCACCCTTCTTCCTAATTCTGTCTATTACTGACCTATAGCTGCTAGTCAGCTCCTCACTCCAACGCCTGCCAACATCGTTGCCTCCAGCACTGAGACAGATAATAGGATTGCTCACATTACCTCTCATGATGTCGTCCAGACGGCTAACAATATTCTTCATCCCAGCCCCAGGATAACACACCCTCTGATTCCTATTCCTATCCTTAAGACAAAATGCCCTGTCCATAAACATAATCTGACTGTCCCCAACTAAAACAATGTTCTTACCTCGACTGGCGGTGTGCATGACGTTCTCGACTGTCTTCCTAGAGATGGACTTCGCTGGGATGTCTTCACATTCGTCTGGTAACAAGGAAAAAGAGTTGCTGGTTTTCACAGCAGTCTCCTGGACCTTCTTCAACTTCAGCTTCGTCCTTTCAGATCCGACGATCATCCATTCGTTAGTCTGATCATTAGCGACATTGTTCCGGGGATAATCCTTGCACATACCCTTCAATCGTTGAATTTATCTTCTAGCTTCCGTTAATTCCGCCTTAAGTTGGAGATATAGCTGCTCGTAGTCGAGGGAAACCATCATCCAATCTCAGGTAGCTAAGAACGGAGAGCACAGTAGAAAAGTCTTCGCAGAGCAAAGATGGTTCAGTCCACAGAGAGTACACTAGACACGTCCTCACTGAGCTAAGTACAGGTCACCACTGAGCGAAGTACAGGTCACCACTGAGCTAAGTACAGGTCACCACTGAGCTAAGTACAGGTCACCACTGAGCTAAGTACAGGTCACCACTGATTCAGATTGGAAAAGTTTAGATTTAGAAAGGATACATGAAACTATTGGTTTAGAAATAAAGAAATCGATGAAGAGTCTGCCTAGAAGGGTCATTGATCCTTAAACCTTGGGTAGCTTCAAATATAGGTTAGATAAATACAGTGGGGTATGTTATAACGAATGTAAATGGTTCTAGAACCTCCTTCGCTATAGCGTTCGTTCGTTAGAGGGGTAATGCGTTCCAGAACCCCAAATACAACTACTTAATAATGCAAATTATAATATAAAACGTACATAAATGTGCATTATAACTCTTGAAATAAAGAGCATCATTAATACTTGTAATAAAAAAAATTATAAATTACTTCCAAAAAATAAAAAAAAATACTGTAGTTTATCGTAGGTTAGTGTTGGTGAGCATACAGGACAGGAGTCAGAGGAAGAGAGAATTAGTGAGAAGAGGTGGAAGAAGTAGCGTCATCCATCCTAGTAGTCTTTGCTCACTCTCCTACATGCAGTTCCTCTCTAGCATCTTTTTGAACTTTATATTTTCAATTTTATAGGGAAAACCGTTCGTTATGTCAATGTTCGTTATATAAACCTTCGATATAGCATACCCCCATGTACATGAGTGAGACTTGCACATGAGTGTTATCAAAGTGTATTCCTTGAGTAGCAATGAAAATGGTCCAACCGCCCCTTCCCCTCTCGTATATATACTGGCTCCCTTCCCCTCGTGCTTCTTTGTGTCTAGTTAATGGTCTAAGTTGATCCGAAACGTCGTCGTCTTAAGTGTTATTCTTCTGTTTGCGGGTTATTTGAGTATTGTTCCAATTACGATGTTGTGCCTTTATAATTGTAGTACCCTTCGCTTTTTGTAAAACTGTTTTGTTTTTATGTCAACTATTTCCCACCATGGTAGATTACACCGAAGAAAGAAAATATTAACATTGCTCATTTCAACTGAATTCTTAGCTATATTGCTGGTAAGCTAAATTCATAGCTATTTCACTATTAAGGTAAATTCTTAGCTAATTCGCCAGAAAGCTAAATTCTTAACTATTTCACTAGGGTAAATGCTTAACAATTTCGCTATAAGGCTAAATTCTTAGCTATTTCACTATTAGGGTAAATACTTAGTTATTTCGTTATTAGGCTAAATTGTTATTTCTTACGATAACAGGCTAACTTCTTAAGTATTTCGCTAATAGACCTTCCGTATTTTCGCTTTAGCACAAACAATTGATCATAGATACCCGTTAAAGTGCACAGAATACCGTAATTTGGCCAATTTTAAACCAGAGTCCAACCTATCCACAGTTCACTAATCCTTTCACTGTTCAGACCCCGATATTAATATTACTCTCAGTGTCCACTTTAAAATATAAAAAAATATTCATCTGAAATATTAGAGAATCATTTAATGAAGGTGATGATAACAAAAGTACTAAATTTGATGGAAAACTTACAGAATTACTCTGGTGCAAAGTTAGCAGACTCAGTGCAATTTACGCATCGGTGATTTCGCCCACTTTGAGTCCTATTTTAAACTAATCCAATTGCTCCATTGAACAAATTCTTAGCTTTCTCGCTAGTGTGCCTTGCGTGTTATCATTTGAGTACCTTAAACCATCCATTCTCCTATTTCAGCTACCGTATAAAGTGCACAGAAATCGAAAAATTGGTCAATTTTACACAAAATTAAAAATAAATAAAAATAGTCTAAAATAAATAGTGTAACCGTTCCTGGCAGTAGGCAACATTTCTTCTGTTCATTTTTAATGTCTTTAGGCCTTCCATTTTCAGTTCTTTATAACACAAAAAAATAGAAAATTTACTTTATTGCTCGGATAATATAATATAACCAGTAATCATTGATCATGGTTTATGGTGTCTTGATAATTTAACAAGATTTATTAAACACTCACAAAACAGAGTATGGGTGTAAGAAGACCTTACCATGTCTCAAGAATATCGGTAAATATTTAATATTTTGGTTACTTTGAGCTGAAATTTCAAAATACTTACGTTCCCGAAATCAATCAAAATTATGTCTGTTTCAGTTTTATGTCTTTCATTCAAGTGATACCAATAAACATTCAATAAATTCATGAAAACTATCCAAGAAAATACCTCAAACTCGCTGTTTTATATCATACATACGATCAGCTTTTTTTCCATCCAGCACCGTATGTGGCACGATTTTTGTTTATACTGTACACACTTACAAACCAGAACCATTCTTTCATATCTAGGCCAAGATTTAGCGTTCATAGCTTATCTGAGTGAGCTGAGCTCATGACTTAGAACTACCTGAATGATCCTGGTCTCAAAGATGCAGTTCTACATAACGTCCACTGAAATAGTTAATCCCTTCCCAGGTTTTACCTATATTACACTCGCCTTCCATTTTTAATTCATCATCACAAATAAATATATGTTTTACCTTATTTCTCAGATTAATGAAATTTACCAAGAATGATCATAACTTAAGGAATCTCAATAACTGAAATAAGACCTCAGGTAAAAGTGCATAAAGCAGACCGTGGAGGGTAGTGGGCCTTTACCTTTCCTCTGAAAAACTCAATTTCAAACTACTTTCGTTGGGGAAACTGACCAAAATCATCTCTATTTCAGTAGTATGTTTCCCATACTACCAATTGACAGTATGTAAGAGATAATGAAAGGGTTACGGTGAATAAGAACTTTTAAGATGTATAGCAGCATGTGAAGAATGGTAAATAGAAAAATATTTCCTGTACGTGGAAATGTTACCATTGTGATCCCAGAATAAGTGATATTAAAATGTTTTGCAATTGATCCAAAAATTCTATGCAAAATTAGTAATAAAAATTACTGTAAAATCCTACAAGTGTAATTTATATAATTTGAGCAAATATACAGTGAATTTTAATGTGCATGTATGTATACGTACATACATGTGATTATATATTTGTAAAACTCAGTTGAGTAACCCCTGGGTGTTAATTAACACTAAACTTAATGTGATTGAAAATCAAAAACATGATGTAGACAGATGACACTAAATATCTCAAAATGCAAGGCAATGAGATTTATATTCTGTGCAAATCATCTGCCAAACAGAGACAAGATGAACTTAAAGCTATAATTAAAGAATCATTAAGAAACAATAATGATTGATGGCTTTAATGTTCCTAATACAAATAAGAACAGTCTGCCAGACTTGCTCATATGAATGAAGATAACTTTCTAAGAGTAGTCGTTATTGCTGCAACCCGAGGTAACCATATACTAGATCTCTGTCAACCACAGAATGTGACCTTAACCAAACATGTGAAGTATTAAACAAACGGCGAAATATTGTCTACAATATCATTTGATTCAAAATAAACACAAACTTTGAGATTCAAAAAATAATTTGACAGTTGCCACTGACAGCAATAAACTTTGATAAGAAACACTCAGGTAACAGAATAATGTAAGCTGCATTGACTTATTATGTAATACAATGTTGATGACATGTTCAGAATATTTAAAATAAATTCAAGGTATCGAAGGGGATAATATATCAACAAAGATACAAAGTGAAATGGGTAAAATAATCCAAAATTTTGTGACAAAATGACTAGTCGAGATTATAGGCAAGAAAATTAATGCATGAATGAAATTTATTGGCAGTTAACCTTGAAGATCCTAATGACCATACATAGTTACACACAAGAAGCAAGATATTTTTTTGAAATTCTAAAAGAAATTTGAAACATGAATATGTCACAACGAAGGAAAGGTAACCTTAGCCGAGAGATCACCGATTTAGATAAAAAAAAACTATGTAGTAACAAACAGAAGAAACATAAAAAAATGGAGCGAAATGTCATCTAGGTTATTGCAAAAAACCCCGAATATAAAATGCAAGCTAAGAACTACCTGTAGAACCCTTAATGATAGGAGACCCCTATACTGACGATGAACAGGAATTGAGCGAGTTTTAGAAAGAACAGTATGAGTCGGTGTTCAGCAAGCCACTAAATGAAATCATGGTGGAGATTGCAGAAACCTTTTATCATCCCATCTTAAGACCGCGCAGACTAACTCTCTGACATTATTATTAATCCCATAAAATTCAAAAACTAAATTGAAATTATGCCAACTACCCACTCACTCAGCATCTGGACCAGATCACATGGAATTTCCTATTTATAAAAAGGGCAAAGTATCACTAGCACGAGCCCTCAGTATTCTTTAGAGAAAGAGTGAAGACATAGCTCCATTGCATAAGGGAAGTAGTAGAGTGCAAGCTAAAAAAAATCAGACCAGTAGCTCCAGCTTCCCACATGATAAAAAATCAATCTTCGAAAGAGTGATGTCAAATTACAAACTTCATAGAACATCACGATCTGTATAGCTCAAACCAGCATAGTTTTAGATCTGGACGATCATACTTGATACAGCTGCTGAACAACTATGACAGAATTTCAAAGGCGTTGGAAGAAAACCAAATGCTGATGTGATATACAAAGATTTTGCAAAGGGGTTTGACCAATGTGATCATGAGGAAGGTAGGCAGATGGATTTTCAGCTTACTAACACAGAACACTAAGAGTAATACTAAACAGAACAAAATCCAGTGTCGAGGTGGCACTGTTCTGCTACCTCGGCTGTTTCGTATCCTCATAGTAGACATATATAAAATAACCAGACACAGTTTTGTATGATTTGCAGAGGACTCCAAAATATACATAAACGTCACTTCAGTTGAGGACACTGATAAATTGCTGGAACATATAAGCAGAATTTTCCAGTTGGCAGTGGACAACAACATGACGGTCTAGTTGCTTAGGTATGGAAAGAACTCAAAACGGAGAATTCATGTTAAACTCAAGTGGATCGTCAAATCGAATAAAAGGAACACGTGAAAGACTTGAGAATAATTATGTCAACTTACTTTTCTTTCAAAGAACACAATAAGACCAACTTCTCGACAGCAAGGAGGATGACGAGGCTGATAATGAGAACTTCAAAACAAGGAAAATAAAGTCAATTGTGACATTTTTCAAATCACTTATTCTCTCTCTCATTTGGAGAGAGAGAAATATCAGAGATCGAACAGATACAGAGATTCTTTACGGCCAGCATAGAGACAATAAAATATTTAAATTGCTGGAAACGCATTCAGGCTTTATGTACTCAGTGTAACAGAGGACAGAGAGTTACATGAAAATATATACCTGGAAAATACAAGAGGGTCTTATCCCAAATCTGCACACTGCCATAATAACATACTGGAGCAAGAGATATGGAAGAAAGTGAAAAATAAACCCAGTGAAAATAAGGGGCATTGTGGACACAATAAGGGAACACTGTATCGACTTCCGAGGCCCCAGACTATTCAACATCTTACCAAAAAATATCAGAAACACTGCTGAGACAATTGTAAAAATCTTCAAGAGGAAACTAGACAAGCATCTTCACTAGGTGCCAGATCATCAAGGCTGTGATGTATATGTGGGTCAGCGGGGCATCAACAGCAACAGCCTGTTTGACCAGGCAAGCACCAGACTACCCTGGTCCAAGGCCGGGCTCTGGTAGTAGAAAAACTCTCTGAACACATTTAAAGGTGTGAAGGGCTTGCACATAGCATCAAAGGAAGCCCAAAAGAAATATTTAAATGCTCTAGGCAAGATAAATAACTGGTAAGATACAAGCTGTAACTAGATATAACAGAAAAATAACTAAGTAATCTAAGTAATACAGATGTATTTTCCAGTAGTTGCACAGATTCCATCAAAATGATTGACTACACAGCATAAACTATGAAGTGTTCCATCCACTTCACATGACGCACCAGCCACTGAAGACTGATGACGGTCACCACAGTTAAATTCTAAACAGAGGAGAGCGCTAAACCAGAAGGGGCCATAGGAAAAGGAGGCACTAAAATTCGATACAGCAAGATAAATATAAGTCCAGTTCCTTAGAACAAGAGCCGCTCATCAGAGTCAAGGCACAATAATATGATAAGTTAAAATAATAATATACCATTTCAAAATTAAAAGTAGGTAAATGGCATCTACACACTTAATTAAATATTTTTAACTAAGTTTTTTTAAGTTTTCCCTTAAAATTTTATAATTGCAAACACTCAGACTAAATTTTTAGTGTTTCCTCCATCTTACATCATCGTCATAAATACTTTCAAGCCAATCAGAAGAGGCATTCTTTAGTTATTGAATAAACAATGAATATCACTATTCCTTCAATCAAATTGGTTGATTGGCCGTTATGGCACTAATAGTTGCATCAGCCTTGTCTTCAGGCACCCACAGCAGTGGTGAAAAAATTGAAGCCGATCAGACGAGTCAGTGATCTGAGCCATTCCAGAATGCTGGTAATGGATTCAATAACTTCAGTCGCAGGGCAAGCCAACGTGCCAGTCCTTCTTACCCAACACAACTACTGAAATTTTGAAGCCGAATTGATAAAGCTTCCTGGAATTATGACCAAAATAAAATAACAAATAAAATGTAATCAGTCAACGTTTACACGTCCCCATTCGGGGTTACCAAAGATAAACGGCGAAATGTATACAATATCAGGATTGGCTCCAATATAATTTTAACAGTGAAACATGAATCAGCATCACACTTATGTTACCAAAATTTCCTGCTTTTGTCTATGCTGCTGTTATTTTTTTCAATAAGGCTAAAAAATTTCAATCAATCAAGAAGATTTGTAAGTGATAATCTCAGATTAGTTCTATGAAAATTAAAATAAAATTAAACTTCCTAATAATACATGAAAACGATTTTCTTTACATTTCTAGAAAGGATTCATTAGCTATCCTGTTATATTTCTGTAACTATTTTATTCTACTTTTTTTCATGTTGCTTCTTCTTAATTAGTCCTAACATATACAACACATGAGAAGGATCTTCCTTGGCTTTTACCCGGCTTCACTGTGTGTGTGTGTGTGTGTGTGTGTGTATGTGTGTGTGTGTGTATGTGTGTGTGTGTGTGTGTGTATGTGTGTGTGTATGTGTGTGTGTGTGTGTGTATGTGTGTGTGTGTGTATGTGTGTTTGTGTGTGTGTGTGTGTGTGTGTGTGTGTGTGTGTGTATGAGTGGGTGTGAGTGAACTGAAATGATTATGGTTGCAGTGGTCGAGTCACAGCTCCTGGCTCCGCCCCTTCAATTATCGCTACTAGGTCACTCTTCCTGTTCCATGAGCTTTATCATACCTCTTCTTAAAGCTATGTATGGATCCTGCCTCTACTACATCACTTCTCAGACTATTCCCCTTCCTGACAACTCTGTGACTGAAGAAATACTTCCTAACATCCTTGTGTATCATCTGAGTCTTCAACTTCAAATTGTGACCCATTGTTGCTGTGTCCCATCTCTGGAACAACGTGTCTGTGTCGACCTTGTCAATTCCTCTCATTTTTTTTATGTAGTTATCATATCCCCCTACCTCTCATGTCCTCCAGTGTTGTCAGGTCGATTTTCCTTAACCTCTCCTCGTAGGACATTCCCCATAGCTCAGGGACAAGTCTTGTTGCAAACCTTTGCACTTTTTCTAATTTCCTTACATGTTTAGCTACTTGTGGGTTCCAAACTGGTGCTGCATACTCCAATAAAAGGCTGACATACACGGTGTAGTGTCCTGAACGACTGCTTATTGAGATGTCGGAATGCTATTCTTAAGTTTGCTAGGCGCCCATATGCTGCAACATTTATTTGGTTGATATGCGCCTCAGGACATGTGCCCGGTGTTATACACACCCCAAGATCCTTTTCCTTGAATGAGGCTTCAAGTCTCTTGCCCCCTAGACTGTACTCCGTCTGCGGTCTTCTTTGCCCTTCCCCAAACTTCATGAATTTGCACTTGATGGGGTTCAACTCTAGGAGCCAGTTTATGGACCAGGCCTGCAGCCTGTCCAGATCCCTTTGTAGTTCCGCCTGGTCCTCGTCCGATTGAATTCTTCTCATGAACTTCATATCATCTGCAAATAGGGATATATATACCAGAAACAGCACCGGTCCTAGGACTGACCCCTGTGAAACCCCGCTCGTCACAGGCGCTCACTCTGACACATCGTCACGTATCATGACTCGCTGATGTCTTCCCGACATATATTCCCTGATCCACTGCAATGCCTTCCCAGTCATACCTGCCTGGTCTTCCAGCTTATTCACTATTCTCTTGTGAGGAACTGTGTCAAAAACTTTCTTACAGTCCAAGAAAACGTAATCTACCCACCCCTCTCTTTCTCTTGTCTAACTGCTGTCACCCTGTCATAGAACTCCAGTAGGTTTCTGACACAGGATTTCCCGTCCCTGAAACAATGCAGGTTGTCGTTGATAAGCTCATTCTTTTCTGGGTGTTCCACCACTCTTCTCCTGATAATCTTCTTCATGACTTTACATACTATACTTGTTAATGACACTGGTCTGTAGTTTATTGCTGCGTGTCTGTCTTCTTTTTTGAAAGTTGGGACAACATTTGCTGTCTTCCATACTTCAGGTAGTAACCTGTTTCGATAGATGTGTTGAAGATTGTTGTTAGTGGTACACATAGCGCCTCTGTTCCTTCTCTCAGGACCCATGGAGAGATGTTTTCCGGCCCCATCGCCTTTGAGGTATTTAGCTCACTCAGCAGCCTCTTTACTTCTTCCTCGTTTGTATGTATTGTGTCCAACACTTGATGGTGTACCCCACCTCTCCGTCTTTCCGGAGTCCCTTCCATCTGCTTTTTGAACATTTCTTTGAATCTCTTGTTGAGCTCCTCAAATACTTATCGTTCGTTTCTTCTGATCTCCCTTCCTTCCTTCCTCAGCCTGATTGCCTGGACCTTGACTGTTGTTTTCCTCCTGATGTGGCTGTACAAAAGCTTCGTGTCAGATCTGGCTTTCGCTGCTACGTCATTTTCGTATTGTCGTTGGGCCTCCCTTCTTACCTGGGCATATTCATTTCAGGCTCTTCGATTGCTCTCCTTATTCTCCTGGGTCATTTGCCTTATATATTTCTTCCATTCTTTAGCACACTTGGTTTTGGCCTCCCTGCTCCTTTGGGTGAACCAAGGGCTCATCCTGGCTTTTTCGTTATTCCTGTTACTTTTGAGTACAAACCTATCTTCAGCGTCCTTGCATATTGTTGTCACATATTCCATCCTCTCGTTTATTGACTTCCCTGCCAGTTTTCTGTCCCACTGAACCCGTGCAGGAAAATATTCAATCCTGCGTGGTTCCCTTTCTTGTAGTTTGGCTACATTCGTCCGGTCCTTCCTGCTTCCCTTTTCCCTTGTAACTCTATATGTATTCGAAGCTCAGAACCACATGATCACTGGCATCCAGGGGGTCTTTCATGTATGATGTCCTCAATATCTGCTCTACTCAAGGTGAATACTACGTCCAGTCTCGCTCGTTCATCCTCTCCTCTCTCTCTGGTGTTGTCCGTTAAGTGTTGGAACATGAGGTTTTGCAGTATCACATCCATCATCTTAGCCCTCCACGTTTCTTGGTCTCCATGTGGCTCCAAGTTCTCCCAATCGATTTCCATGTGGTTGAAGTCACCCATGAACAGCAGCTTTGCCCTGCTCGCATGAACCCTTCTGGCCACTTCGGCCAGTGTGTCAACCATCGCTCTAATACTCTCATCATACTCTTGCCT
Source organism: Cherax destructor (assembly GCA_009830355.1). NCBI lineage: Eukaryota > Metazoa > Arthropoda > Malacostraca > Decapoda > Parastacidae > Cherax > Cherax destructor. The sequence continues at coordinate 20,003 of WNWK01005032.1, read as the reverse complement.
TGGCCTCCTGCTGTTCTTTTGTGGGTTATACATCACTGCAATTACCACCTTGGGACCTCCAGACTGAAGTGTTCCTATTATGTAATCTCTTGCTTCTCCTCAGTCTTCTCTCTCCAGCTCATCAAAATCCCATCGGTTTTGATGAGCAGTGCAACTCCTCCACCCCCTCTATTCCCTCTGTCTTTCCTCAGAATCTGATATCTCGTTGGAAAGATAGCATCTGTTATCAACCCTGTGAGCTTGGTTTCTGTGAGGGATATGATGTCCGGTGATGCCTATTTGACCATTTCGTGCCACTCCTCCCACTTATTCGTTATTCCGTCAGTGTTGGTTTACCATACCTTAATGGACGGCCGAGCTTTTTTTGAGTGATTAGGAAAGGAAGATTGAAAAATTATGGAAAACAATGTTTTCTTAACAAAAAAATAGTGCATCATTCTGGCAACATTTTGGTGTAATCAGCTTGTTTATATCATATGTTTAAGTATGTTTTTCCTTAAATGTATTTTTTTTGTTCTTGCTGTCATAAATAATACATGTTGGCAATTAGTGTTTTTTTTTTTAATCTCTCCAAAAATTACAATTTTTATGACTGTTTCATTAAAAAAACACTACATAGCAACATCTCTGATGCCTCCATTCAAGAACAGCGACTAATGCCACCTCAGTGGCCTCTGGGGTCTCAACAAGTGTTGATGTGTGCAACACGCTCAGATATAGCGTACCGTATCCATAAAGTTTTACAGAAAAAAATCTATTAATAACTCAGAAATAAATTATTGACATTGTGAGAGATTTTTTGCGAAAAGTATTAATAGGATTGTCATGATTTTTGCACACATTATTGAGTAATGGTGGCTCTACAACCAACCTATGTGGATTTCCGATATATTTTACAGCTTTGTTTTTATTGATTTTTTTTCCCACAAAAAAAAAAAAAAAATCACTAACTTCAACATTTTCTCTAACTGGCATTTTCTCTAAAATGACCTGGGTTAACAATTATATAGGCTTTATCTTTCATCAGATGTTAACTAGAGCATTGTACATCTTCCCAATTTTGTAGAAAGTTTTGTGACCCCTAAAATTTTGCAAAATTAATTTTTTTCTATCTAAATTAATGGCAAAAAATCATAACAAAGACAGTATAAATCACTGTAAAAGTCTCATTGAAATTAGTCCAAAATAAAATAAAAAAGTGCAAATTCATTCGATTCTCCCTTCAGGCCCCCCACTATACCTGTGAGGGTGGGGTGCCTGGCAGTGTGCTGTGGGATTCTATAGCGTAGTGTGGGGTGGGCGCTGTAAGTGTGGATTGTGGCCTGTTTTGGGATAGCGTGTTTGGTTGTGGGGTTCTGGGGTGGTCCTGTGTGTGCTTGCTCTTGTTGCTCTGCCCTGCTCTGGTTTTCCTCTGATGATTCTGTCCTTGTCTCTCTTCCTAGCCTCTTTCGCTTTTGTGTCCTCTCCCTCATCTGCTGTTGTTCTGTTTTTGTTCTCTCTTGTTCTAGGAACACCCTCTTGTATGCTGACAATTCCTTCAGTCGTGATTTCTCTTGCAGGATCCTGTTTCGCACTGTTTCTGTCTTGCAAATCAAGTACTTCCCCTTCAAGTACTTCCCTATTCTCTGAAAATTTTCTATCTCAGACATGTCCTCTTCGCCTATTTCTTTGATGATGTTTTCAATCGCCTGTCTTTCTTCCTGCCGTCTTTCATTGTGTGTCCTTTCCTTGCTCTCCTGAAGCCCATGAATAAACACTGATTTCTCCCTCTCCTCTTCCTATTGCCTTTCCCTCTGTGTCTCTGGTTCCCGTTTGTACATGGCCATTTTCTCCCTTATTTTTTCCAGTCGCTCTTAGCGGCAAGGTCGTGCCTCCGCATGTGACCTATCCCCCTGTGTGTGTATGTGTGTGTGTGTGTGTGTGTACTCACCTAATTGTACTCACCTAATTGTGGTTGCAGGGGTCGAGACTCAACCTATTCACTAATCGCTACTGGGCCCCTTCTCTCCCTGCTCCATGAGCTTTATCATACCTCGTCTTAAAGCTATGTATGATTCCTGCCTCCACTACATCACTTGCTAGACTATTCCACTTCCTGACTACTCTATGGCTGAAGAAATACTTCCTAACATCCCATTGACTCATCTGTGTCTTCAACTTCCAATTGTCTCCCCTTGTTTCTGTGTCCCCTCTCTGGAACATCCTGTCTCTATCCACCTTGTCTATTCCCCACAGTATTTTGTATGTCGTTATCATGTCTCCCCTAACCTTCCTGTTCCCCAGTGTTGTCAGGCCGATTTCCCTTAACCTTTCTTCGTAGGACATTCCCCTTAGCTCTGGAACTAACCTTGTCACAAACCTTTGTACTTTCTCAAATTTCTTGACGTGCTTGACCAGGTACGCGTTCCAAACTGGTGTTGCATACTCTAGTATGGGCCTGACATACACGGTGTACAGTGTCTTGAACGATTCCTTACTAAGGTATCGGAACTCTATTCTCAGGTTTGCCAGTCGCCCGTATGCCGCAGCAGTTATCTGATTGATGTGGGCTTTCGGAGACGTGCTTGGTGTTATACTCACCCCAAGATCTTTCTCTTTGAGCGAGGTTTGCAGTCTTTGGCCCCTAGCCTATACTCTGTCTGCGGTCTTCTTTGTCCTTCCCTGTTCTTCAAGACTTTGCATTTGGCAGGGTTAAATTCGAGAAGCCAGTTGCTGGACCAGGTGTCCAGCATGTCCAGGTTTCTTTGAAGTCCTGCCTGATCCTCATCTGATTTAATTCTCCTCATTAACTTCACATCATCTGCGAACAGAGACACTTCTGAGTCTATCCCGTCCGTCATGTCATTCACATATACCAAGTATAGCACTGGTCCTAGGACTGACCCCTGTGGGACCCCGCTCGTCACAGGCGCCCACTGTGATACCTCACCACGTACCATGACCCGTTGTTGCCTCCCTATCAGGTATTCTCTGATCCATTGCAGTGCCCTTCCTGTTATACACGCCTGATCCTCTAACTTCTGCACTAATCTTTTATGAGGAACTCTGTCGAAGGCCTTCCTGCAGTCCAAGAAAATGCAATCAACCCACCCCTCCATTTTGTTTCTTAATTCTGTTACTTTGTCATAGAACTCCAGAAGGTTTGTGACACAGGATTTGCTGGGTATCTCCTCCTGATAATCTTCTCCATGACTTTGCACACTATACACGTAAGTGACACTGGTCTATAGTTTAGTGCCTCGTTTCTGCCTCCTTTCTTAAAATTGGGAACTACTTTTGCCTTCTACCATACCTCAGGTAGCTGCCCTGTTTCAATTGATGTGTTGAATATTGTGGTTAGTGGGACACACAGCATCTCTGCGCCCTCTCTAAGGACGCACGGGGAGATGTTGTCCGATCCCTTCGCCTTTGATGTATCGAGATCACTGAGCAAATTCACCTCCTTCTCATTTGTGTGTATGTCATCCAACACTTGTTATATTCCTTGATGGTGTCCCCCTCTGATCTGTCTTCCTAGAGTCCTTTCTGCCTCCACTGTAAATACCTCCTTAAATCTCGTGTTGAGCTACTCACATACCTCTTGATCTTTTCTTGTGAGTTCCCCACCTTATTTCCTCATCCTGATCAACTGGTCTTTGACTGTTGTCTTCCTCCTAATGTGACTATACAGCAGTTTCGGGTCAGACTTGACTTTCGATGCTTTGTCATTTTCGTACAGTCGCTGAGCCTCCCTCCTTATCTGTGCATACTCGTTTCTGGCTCTACAACTAATCTCCTTATTTTCCTGGGTCCTTTGCCTTCTGTACTTTGTGCATTCTCTAGCACACTTAGTCTTTGCCTCCCTGCACCTTTGGGTAAACCAAGGGTTCGATCTGGACTTCCCATTATTTCTGTAGCCCTAGGGAACAAACCTTTCCTCTGATTCCTTGCATTTTGTTGTTACGTATTCCATCATTTCGTTTACTGACTTTCCTTCCATTTCTCTGTCCCACTGAACCTCCTGCAGGAAGTTCCTCATACCCGTGTAGTCCCCTTTTTTATAGTTTGGCTTGTCCCTTTCAACTCCTGTTGTCCTCTCCACTGGTAACTCTATTATGTACTCAAAGCTCAAAACCAGATGGTCACTGGCTCACAGGGGCCTCTCATATGTGATGTCCTCAATGTCTGAGCTGTTCAGGGTGAACAAGAGGTCCAGCCTTGCTGGTTCATCCCCCTCTCTCTCTCTGGTAGTGTCCCTGACATGTTGGTGCATAAGGTTTTCCAGTACCACATCCATCATCTTGGCTCTCCATGTTTCTGGACCCCATGTGGCTCCATATTTTCCCAATCGATCTCCCTGTGGTTGAAGTCGCCCATAACCAGTAGTTTTGCTCTGCTCGAGTGAGCTCTTCTTGCCATCTCAGCCAGTGTGTCCACCATTGCTCTGTTGCTCTCTTGATATTCCTCTCTTGGCCTCCTGCAGTTCTGTGGTGGGTTATACATCACTGCAATAGCTACCCTATGTTCCCCTGACTGGATTGTACCTACTATGTAGTCCCTTTCACTAATCACGTCCATGCCTTCCATTTCCTCAAATCTCCATTGGTTCATTACGAGCAGTGCAACCCCTCCTTCCCCTCTATTCCTTCTATCTTTCCTCAAGATCTGATATCCCGTTGGAAAGATTGCGTCTGTTATTGCCTCAGTGAGTTTCGTTTCTGTGACTGCTATGATGTCTGGGGACTTCTCATTGATTCTTTCATTCCTCTACTCATATTTATTCATTATTCCATCCGCGTTTGTGTACCAAACCTTCAACTTCGTTTCTAAAACTGTAGTCCCGGGGGAATATTGAGGTTGGAGCGGGAGCCCTGGTGGGGCATATGGGGGTTTCGGTGGGGGTGGGGTTTGTGATTGAGGTGGGGGCAGAATGCCAGTGTGGGGTTGCTGTAGGGGTGGGGTTTGTGATGGGGGGTGGGGACAGAAGGAATTGGGGTTGCTGTAGGGGTGGGGGTTGTTGTACAGGTGGGGGTTGATGTAAGGGTGAGGTTTGTGATGGGGTGGGTGGGGGCAGAAAGAACTGGCTGGAGTCCCTGTGCTCCATGATCTGTTCTTCCTACTCATGTGCTCCTGGCCACTGCAGTTGATTGTTGAAGTCTCTGCATGTACCATAGCTACATGATTGTCTTCAGACCTCTCATTTGTTGTTATTGTGCTCCTTGTCTTTTCCCAGGCCCCGCATGGATCAAATACGGCCTATGCATACAGGATAGCTGCTTTGCTCCCCACAGTCCCCTTGTCTGTGACTGATGCAGAAGTTTCTGATGGCATGTCTGAGTTGTCTTTTTTTTCTTTAATCTGTTTCAGGTTTCGCAGTTCATCTTCTAAGCACTGTATCTTTGCTTCTGCTGTTTTGGTTTGTATCCCCCACTTCCTACTCTCTGCAGCTTTCCTCTTTTCCATTTTCGTGCTAAGCTCAGCTAGCTTCCTTCCCCACTCTTCCTCCCTTTTAGTGAGCTCTGCTTCCCAAGCTAAACTCCCAGGCTCATCCACCGGACCCCTTGTTGTCATCCCTTTTCTTGGGTAGCCCATTTTACCACAGACGAAATTTATGTATTGTCAGAGTGAGTACATGTATGTGTGAGGGAGAGAGAAAGAGAGAGAGGAGAGAGAGAGAGAGGAGAGAGAAATTTTATTGTATGGGAGTGAAAAAGTGTGAGGGAGTGTGAGTGTGGGTGAGAGTGTGAGTGAGATTTTGAGTGAGAGAGTGTGAGGGAAATTTTGAGTGAGAGAGTGTGAGGGAGATTTTGAGTGAGAGAGTGTGAGGGAGGAGAAAAAGAGAGAGAGAGATGAGAGAGAAATTTTATAGCATGGGAGTGAGAGTGTGAGGGAGTGTGAGTGTGGGTGAGAGTGTGTGTGAGTGAGAGTGTGAGTGAGAGAGTGTGAGGGAGGAGAGAGAGAAATTTTATAGCATGTGGGTGAGAGTGTGTGCATGAGAGTGTGAGTAAGAGAGTGTGAGGGAGTGTGAGTGAGCTGGTTATGCACGGGGGGTGGAAAAGGAGGGAAGAGAGGTGCCAGAAGTGAGAGTGGGAGTGAGAGAGTGTAAGGGAATGCGAGTGAGCTGGTTGCACACGGGGGGTGAAGAAGAGGGTTGTCCTGGTTGGGACCTTCTGTGGGTGCTTCTGGAGGGTGTGTCTGCCCTTCTACCTGGGTCTGGGTTTCTCCGCTCTTCTTTGTCATTTCCTCTCGTTCCTCCTTTCATCTTTGTATCCTCTCTTTCAGTAACATCCTTTCCTCTTGTGTTCTGTCCCGATCGAGGTACACACTCTGGTACTCCCGATTCTCTCTCAGTCGTGCTTTCTCCTGCAGGATCATGGATCGAGCTGATTCTGCCTTGAAAATTACTTTAAGATGCCGTTTTCTTCCCCTTGTAAACCACCCAATTCTCCGAAAATTTGTCACCTGGGTCATGTCACCTTCACCTATTGCTTTCATGATACCTTCAATCGTTTTTTTTATCCTCCTGTTTTCTTTTATCACCTGGGTCATGTCACCTTCACCTATTGCTTTGGTAGGAGTACCCGGGGTGCTGGGAGAGAGGGGAGAGGAGGGAGATGGATGGAAGGTGAGGAGAAAGAGACAGGGAAAGGAGGGAAGGGGAGGGAGAGAGACAGGTGAGGAGGAAGTGAGAGGGGGAGAGAGGTTGAGAGTAATGGGGAGAGAGGGAAGTGAGAGAGGAGAGAGAGAGAGGAAGAAGAGAGGGGAGAGAGAGAGAGGGGAGAGAGAGGAGAGGGAGAGAGAGAGGAGAGGGAGAGAGGAGAGGGGAGAGAGCGGGAAAGAGAGAGAGGAGAGAGAGAGAGGGAGGAAGGGAGATGGAGAGTGTGAGTGTGTGTGAGAGAGTGTGAGAGTGTAAGAGAGTACGTGAGAGTGTGGTAGAGAGAGGTAGAGTGAGGTAGGTAGGAGAGAGGTAGAGTGTGTGTATGGTGGGGTGGGAGGAGGAGGGGAAGAGAGGTGGTAGAAATACCATGAGGTGCAGGGCGAGAGGTTGTAGAAGTACCAGGGTGTATGGAGAGAGGGGAGATTGGGGAGGAGATTATGGTTATAAACGGGGAGAGGAGGGGGAGGTGGTATAAGTACCCAGGGTGCTGGGATAGAGGGGATAGGGTAGGGGAAGAGGGGGAGATGGATGGTAGGTGAGGAGGAAGAGAGAGGGGAAGGGAGGGAGGGGGAGAGAGAGGTGAGAAGGAAGTAAGAGGGGGTAGAGAGAGAGAGAGGGGAGAGAGAGGGGGAGTGAGAGAGAGAAAGAGAGAGGAAGGAGGGAGAGAAAGAAGAGAGAGAGGGGTGAGAGAGGGGTGAGAGTGAGGGGAGAGGGAGTGGAGAGAGGAGAGGGAGAGAGAGAGAGGAGAGAGAGAGAGAGGTGAGAGAGAGAGAGGTGAGAGAGAGAGAGGAGAGGGGAGAGAGAGAGGTAGATGGAGAGAGAGAAAGTGATAGGGGGAGGAGGAGAGGGATGGAGGGGGATAGAGTGGTGTGTGAGGGAGTGGGAGGGCAAGTGAGAGGGAGAGAAAGGGTCACTTGTTTACAGTTTGTTTCCTGCTCTGTGTGTGTACTCACCTGAATGTGGTTGCAGGGGTCGATACTTAGCTCTTGGCCTCGCCTCTTGACTGTGTGTGTGTGTATGTTTAGTGTAGTAATTAATTGCAGAATCTTACCTTAATTTAGCAATAAAATAAGACCCTCTAAGTAATGAGCTATCCTAGGTTCTCCCATATGCTGCTATATAGGGTACTCTATTCACTGCACTCGTGTATTACCTGACTTACTTACTTACTTACTTACTTACTTAATAAACTAACTCACTTACCATGTTAGGGGATTTGCCTGACCGCGCCTGCGCACTCGCTCGCTGTGTGTGACACCAGCCTTGTTTTCGCCTTTCCCTAGTTTGTCTTCTTTATATGTGTGAAGTGCTCTATGTATGTTACTCAGCTCTCCAGACGAGGGATTATACCCTCAGCTGTCAGTATTGCAGGGCCAGATCTCTCATGCAAACCACAAAAAAGATTTTGTACATTACATCCGGTTCTGCTCAGTTGCTGCTTCATGAAGTTCCCTCTTAATTTGGCATACTCCTGGTTCCTTGCTTCTCCTTCGTTTCTTTTTCACTGTACTCACTTTTATTCACTGACACTCCTATCCTTATCTCTTATCTCCCTGTCTTGGGTCCCCTTATTCGTCATAAACCCCACAACGTATTGTGTGGCACCACCGTTACGCCTAGTTCTCAACCGCTTCCCTGTTCTCGTCCCGACTCCTACACTCGTCAGCTTACCCGGCACCACACTTGGCACTATTATCTATGCTTTTCTCTTCTGTGATCACTTTTATTTCCCTTTTGCGAAGTTTAGATGATTATACGCACTTTAAGATATGCACACGCCTATTTACTGCGCTCTATTCCCTCTGGAACCATCAGAAAAAACGCGAATGTGTGTGTGTTTTCTATGAATGAACTCACCTATTCGTTCTCCCTTATTTGCTGTTGCAGGAGTTGAGACACAGTTGCTGCCCCTACCTATTCCCTGGCCACTAATAGGTCCACTCTCTCTCTGCTCCATGAGCTTCTTCGTATCTTTTCTTAAAGCTGTCTGGATCACCCTCCAGAATTTTCCACTTCCTGAGAACTCTATGACTGAGGAAATACATTCTAGCATCCTTGTGACTCATCTGAGTTTGCAACTTCCAGTTGTGACTCTTTGTTGCTGTGTCCTATATCTGAAACATCCTGTCTCTATCCACCTTATCAGTTCCTCTCAGTATTTTATGTCTTTATCATGTTTTTTCTATCCCTTCTGTCCTCCGGTGTCGTCAGATTGATTTTTCTTAACCTCTCCTCGTAGGACGAACACCTTAGCTAGAAGACTAGCCTTGTTCCAAACTGTTGCATTTTCTCTAATTTCTTGACGTGCTTGACCAGGTGTGGGTTCCTTACTGGTGCTGCTTTCTCCAATATGACCCTGACGTACAAGGTTTACAGAGTATTGAACGATTCCTTACTCCTATGTTGAAACGCTATTTGTAGGTTTGCAAAGGCGCCCATACGTTGCAGCAGTTATTTGGTAGATGCGCTCCTCAGGAGATGTGCTCTGTATTATATTCACCCCAAGATCCTTTTTCTTGAGTGATGTTTGAAGTCTTTGGCCCCTCTGTCCTGAAGTCTGCGTCTTCGTTGACCATCACCAATCTTCATGAGTTTGCACTTGGTGGGGTTAAACTCCAGGAGCCAGTTGTTTAACCGGACTTGCAGCCTGTCCAGATCCTTTCGTAGTCGTACCCGATCCTCATCCATTAACTTCCCATTATCTGCAAACAGGGACACTTCTGAATCTGTCCCTTCCGTCACGTCATTCACATATACCAGAAACAGCACCGCCCCTAGGACTGGCCCTTGTGGAACCCCACTCGCCACAATCGCCCACTCTTACACTTCATCACGTACCATCACTCGTTCTTTCTTTCCTGTCAGGTATTATCTGATCCTCTAGCTTTTGCACTAATCTCTTATGTGGAACTGAGTCAAAAGCTTTCTTACAGTTCAAGAAAATGCAGTCTACCCAGCATTCTCTCTCCTGCGCTTTGTTTTTGTGACCTTGTGATAAATCTCAAGTACGTTTGTGACAAAGATTTTCCTTCCTTGAAACCGTGCTAGTTATCATGTATAAGTTCATTCTTTTCTAAGTGCACCACCAGTCTTTTCCTGATTAGCTTCTCCATGATTTTGCGTACTATACATGTTAGTGACACTGGTCTATCTCCTTTCTTAAAGATTGTCTTCCACACCTCATGCAGTTGCCCTATTTCGATAGATGTGTTGTAGATTCTTAATAGTGGCACACACAATGCCTCGACCCCTTTTCTGAGGATCTACGGAGAGATGTTGTCCTGTCCCAACGACTTTGATGTATCTAGCTCACTTAGCAGCCTCTTCACCTCCTCTTCTGTTGTGTGTAGTATGTCCAGCACTTGTTAAAAATGTTAAAAGCAGTTGGGAATATAATTTTGGAATGGATTGTGTTTTTATTTAATAAACGTATGAAAGAGGGGAAGGTACATAGGGATTGGTCCGATACGTCGGTGTGTGTGCGGCCAGCAGTAACAGCCCTGTTGCACCGGGAGGAGTGATCACAGACGTTGATCCCCTTAACCCTCTACACGTATATTCCAGGTAAAGTGAATGCCAAATAATTTTTAATCTTTTTGCCTTATTATGTGAGAATTATTGTTTTTTACACTGAGTATTTTCAGCGTTATTCCATAACAACATGTAGAAGGTCTTGTTTATATATAAGCTAAGTTTGTTGGTACCCATTTTGTTAGAATCTTTCTCGGCTCATGTTTTACTATATAGCTAAGGACATCTCAATTAGGATTAGATATGGTAAATGTTGTGTCATCTGCAAACTGTACTTGTTTAAGTAACTGGGAGGCATTTCCGTTTATATTGATGAGAAAGTTGGGGGGGGCTGAGGACGTTACCCTGTGGCAACCGTATATAGATGTGGAAGTGTCATTGTTAGTCAGATCCTGCGTTATGTCTGATTACACAAAGTTCTAGTTTCAGCAAGCAGGTATTGTGATCTACAGTGAGGTTAGAAAAGCCTCTGTGTGTTTTGATCTGTGGCGTTTAGGTTAGCATTAATGCACTTAAACCTAGATCACGTAACAGCCTGGACGTCACGACGTGGACTACAGCTCTGGTGACAAGGAAATGCTTCCTAGATTTTGTGTTTATTTGCAAGAATGAGAGATTTTATTAGGTGTTTTTACGTATGTGGGTGTTTTTACGTACGTATGAGATATTCTCCCCGTCAACCGAGACGTGGTTGTCTGTAGTTAGACAATGTGTGGTAAAGCTAGTTCTCATAGGACGTTGAGCGCTTACTTGTACCCGTAGTTCATAAACGTGTTTATGGTTTCGTAACCCTCAAAGATACGAGGCACAAGATGTACGCCACGACTGATGTAAAGCTGATTGTTTTGCACGCTAAAATTCTTAGTGTAACAATTCTCGTCCTAAGTCACGTCGCTGAGATGAGTCTCATGAATCCTTCACAGTGATGAATACCGTCACCATGATGAGTCCCTCACAGTGATAAGTACTGTCACCATGATGAGTCCCTCACAGTGATAAGTACTGTCACCATGATGAGTCCCTCACAGTGATGAATACCGTCACCATGATGAGTCTCTCACAGTGATAAGTACTGTCACCATGATGAGTCCCTCACAGTGATGAGTACTGTCACCATGATGAGTCCCTCACAGTGATGAGTACTGTCACCATGATGAGTCCCTCACAGTGATAAGTACTGTCACCATGATGAGTCTCTCACAGGGATAAGTACCGTCACCACCATTCATTACTACTTCAAGTACCATGAAGTCCTCAGGTTATACCAGTAGTACCCGACCTCTCGTTATGACGGATCCTCCCACTGGTTCTCGGTACGACGGACACAACTCTCAAATTTTTTTTTTTTTTTTTTTTTCGATTTTTATTTGTTACCTGATGAACTTTGAGCCTTTCGCGCTTTGCCCTTAGGGGTCTATCACCCTGTGGCAGATCATCCTGAGGGCATATCATTCTATGGCAGATCTTCATTTCCTCGGATCAAGAATCCTCTTGTGTGTGTTGTTTAACACCACTTCTCCTCTTGTGTGTATTGTTTAACACCACTTCTCCTCTTGTGTGTGTTGTTTAACACCACTTCTCCTCTTGTGTGTATTGTTTAACACCACTTCTCCTCTTGTGTGTGTTGTTTAACACCACTTCTCCTCTTGTGTGTATTGTTTAACACCACTTCTCCTCTTGTGTGTGTTGTTTAACACCACTTCTCCTCTTGTGTGTGTTGTTTAACACCACTTCTCCTCTTGTGTGTATTGTTTAACACCACTTCTCCTGTTGCCACCTACATTCCCTCTCCCATTCTCTGTGTCACGTGACCCCACACTACTCCTGAGCTGGGTTGTGAACTTGGATCAGTGTGGAGTTACCTTCCGACTAGAGCACAGCCTCTAGTCGAGAATACTCCCATTTCTGGGACCACTTAGCTGTACTTGGAGTATTACTTTGATAACTCAGTGAAGAGAAAGAAACTTCATGAGTGAGAAGTGTTTGTGTATAGGTATTACGACTTTTGTAAGATGGCTCTATGACCGCTTGTTTTTTGATAAGAATATAGAAGACTGTATAAAGGAATAATTATTGTTTAAGGATTCACATAATAATGTGCTCTTTATTATGGAAAACCTTGAATATGTACAGAAATACATATTTGCTATTAATTTCTTTCATTATAAGTAAGGTTTTAGTGGATCTTTAATTTTTATCCCCAACTCTGTCAGAATTGTTACGCCAGTATACTCTGGAAACAAGAACTATACTACTAACCTTCTAGTATGAGGTATAAGGCGTAACAGTCTCACTAGGCTTTATAGTCTCACGAGGCATTCACCGCATAGGTTGGCATTTCTATATATCAAGGGGGGCAAATTCTTTGATAAGAAGAGCCACATGTAATACTTGTCATATATGTCTGAATGTTCAAGAGCCACATAAAATATTATTTTAGAATTGTATTTATAAATAAAAAATACAACTGTATAGCAGTCCTACTCACCAAAGCAGAATGTGTTTAATCTCTGCTCATTGAAACCCTTGACTGAATCTTCATTTTTGCAGTTCCTAGCTAAAAATCTGGCTGGAAAGAAGTCAAAGCTGTTCTAAGAAGCTCAGTGAGGTGGATGTTAATAAGGAAAGCACGATGTATTGACTTGATAAATTTCACAACAAAGAAGAGAGATTCACAGCTGTAAGTTGTCCAAAAAACACAGTCGCTGGAAGAGAGTTTTCTGAAGTTTTGGATAATTTTCTTTGGGGATTTGTTTCCAAAAGTTAGAGATGAGCTTATATGTACTAGCGTCAAACCCACATCTTCCTGCAGCTCAGTAAGCTGTTTCTACTGAAGCAGCCGAGGCAAAAGGTTCAACAACTGTTCTCAAAATCATTAATTTGAACATCAGGAAAAGCATTCTTAATATAAGGTTAGAAAAGTGTTCAAATTTCTTGTAGCCAGATCTCTTTGAATAAACTTTATTTAATTCTGAAAACTGATTGGGCAAGTTCTGTAATAACTTTGTTCCTTCCTTGAAGTGCCAAATTTAAATATTGGAGGTGATGCATTACATCTGCAAAGAATAACACGTCCTGTACTCATTCGTGACATTCTAGTTGTGGGTATTTATTTTTATTTTCTTTCATGAAAGCAATGATTGGTTCAAAAAGAACAACAAACATATTCAAAAGACTGCTAGTTGACAGTCATCTTACAATAAAGTGGAATGAAAGGTAACTTGGCCTTTCATCATACTTCAGCTCGTAAATAAAATTTCTGAATTCACTGTGTTTTTGCACTTGTCTGAATGAAATTCACAGTTACTAAAACACAGTTTATGACATTGTTGAACTTGAAGTGTTTGCTTACTAAATGCTGAAGGTGGATGACACAATAGATAGAGACATTTAGGATAGTTGAGATCATATGTTAATTGCCCAACTAGGCCACTATTTTGATCTACCATAGCCGGTGCTCGGTCTGTTGCAATGCAACAGACAATGGTAGTTGAACATTTAATAAAGCTTTGCTAACTGTATTTTTTATTTAAATAGCTTTTGTGGTTTCCTTTAAGATTACCAGGTCAAAGAATGCTTCTTTCACATTTCCATCGCTTGTAACACAGCAAACAAATATAGCTAGTTGAGGGACCACTCTGCAGTCATCATACCATTGCAGAACTCATTTCAGAAATGAGTCTCGGGAGATACAAATTTATTCTATCGCCTGTTTAAGTTTTAAGTTCTCTGGAGCGAGAATTGCAATCACATCACTAATATTATTTTTTTTTCAAATTCTCTATGACTGTAAAGTTGTTTACTTCCAGCAATATTCCAAGCATTACAAAACTACCTTCAGTAGACAGATCACTTTGTTGAGTGACTAAATTAGATTTCAAAATTTTTATCTGATTTGTTCGCAGTTCTGGTTCTGGTGGAAATTCAAATGCAATTTTTTTTTTTGGTTGCATTCAAGGTGACTCTTTAAATTACTGGCTTTAAAGTGTCTGATGGTTGTATGACAGATAAGGCACAGAGCCTTTTTCGCCTTAACAGTAAATGCAAAATCCTCCCCCCATTCTTCGTTAAATATTCTCTATTCTTGTTCGTATTTTCGTTTTATACTCTTCTGTTGCTCGGTTATTTTAAACAAGGGATTTATAACATTAATTAAAATCAATCTTAAGCATTTATTAATCAAAAAAGTACTTATCAACACTGCCGCAGAGTCCAGTTGCATCATCCGAACTTGTTTAAAACATGTTTTGATTATGTTCAGTGAGTTTAAACAGCAGTTTGGATACATAAAGCATATGCATGCTTGAAACGATAATGTGAATTACCCGTATATATATATATATATATATATATATATATATATATATATATATATATTTTTTTTTTTTTTTTTTTCAACAAGTCGGCCGTCTCCCACCGAGGCAGGGTGACCCAAAAGAAGAAAATCCCCAAAAGAAAATACTTTCATCATCATTCAACACTTTCACCACACTCATACATAATCACTGTCTTTGCAGAGGAGCTCAGATACGACAGCTGAGAAAAGTCCCTCCCAGCTGTCACTATCTCAGACCCCTCCTTTAAAGTGCAGGCATTGTACTTCCCATTTCCAGGACTCAAGTCCAACTAAATCAATTAACTGGTTTCCCTGAATCCCTTCACAAAATGTTACCCTGCTCACACTCCAACAGATCGTCATGTCCCAAAAACCATTTGTCTCCATTCACTCCTATCTAACACGCTCACACATGCTTGCTGGAAGTCCAAGCCCCTCGCCCACAAAACCTCCTTTACCCCTTCCTCCAACCTTTTCTAGGACGACCCTACCCCGCCTTCCTTCCCTACAGATTTATACGCTCTCCAAGTCATTCTACTTTGATCCATTCTCTCTAAATGACCAAACCACCTCAACAACCCCTCTTCAGCCCTCTGACAAATACTTTTAGTAACTCCACACCTTCTCCTAATTTCCACATTCCGAATTTTCTGCATAATATTTACACCACACATTGCCCTTAGACAGGACATCTCCACTGCCTCCAGCCTCCTCCTCGCTGCAGCATTTGCAACCCATGCTTCACACCCATATAAGAGTGTTGGTACCACTATACTTTCGTACATTCCCTTCTTTGTCTCCATGGATAACGTTTTTTGTCTCCACAGATACCTCAATGCACCACTCACCTTTTTTCCTTCATCAATTCTATGGTTAACCTCATCCTTCATAAACCCATCCGCTGACACGTCAACTCCCAAATATCTGAAAACATTTACTTCTTCCATAATCTCTCTCTCCAATGTGATATCCAATTTTTCTTTATTTAAATCGTTTGATACCCTCATCACCTTACTCTTATCTATGTTCACTTTTAACTTTCTACCTTTACACACTCTCCCAAACTCGTCCACTAACCTTTGCAACTTTTCTTTAGAATCTCCCATAAGCACAGTATCATCAGCAAAAAGTAACTGTGTCAACTCCCATTTTGCATTTAATTCTCCATAATTTAATCCACCCCTCTCCCCAACACCCTAGCATTTACTTCTTTTACAACCCCATCTATAAATATATTAAACAACCATGGTGACATTACACATCCCTGTCTAAGACCTACTTTTACCGGGAGTAATCTCCCTCTCTCCTACACACCCTAACCTGAGCCTCACTATCCTCATAAAAACTCTTTACAGCCTTCAGTAACTTACTACCTATTCCATACACTTGCAACATTTGCCACATTGCTCCCCTATCCACTCTATCATATGCCTTTTCTAAATCCATAAATGCAATAAAAACTTCTCTACCTTTATCTAAATACTGTTCACATATATGCTTCACTGTAAACACTTGATCTACACATCCCCTACCCACTCTAAAGCCTCCTTGCTCATCTGCAATCCTACTCTCTGTCTTACCTCTAATTCTTTCAATAATAACCCTGCCATACACTTTACCTGGTATACTCAGTAAACTTATTCCCCTATAATTTTTACACTCTCTTTTATCCCCTTCCCTTTATATAAAGGAACTATACATGCTCTCTGCCAATCCCTAGGTACCTTCCCTCTTTCATACATTTATTAAACAAAAATACCAACCACTCCAGCACTATATTCCCCCTGCTTTTAACATTTCTGTCATGATTCCGTCAATTCCAGCTGCTTTACCCCCTTTCATTCTACGTAATGCCTCACGCACCTCCCCCACACTCACATCCTGCTCTTCTTCACTCCTAAACGATGTTGTACCTCCTGGCCAGTACATGAAATTACCGCCTCCCTTTTTCATCGACATTTAAAAGTTCCTCAAAATATTCCCGCCATCTACCCAATACCTCCAGCTCCCCATCTACTAACTCCCCTACTCTGTTTTTAACTGACAAATCCATTCGTTCCTAGGCTTTCTTACCTTGTTTATCTCACTCCAAAAATTTTTCTTGTTTTCAGCAAAATTTCTTGACAGAGCCTCTCCATTCTTTCATCCGCTCTTCTTTTGCACTCTCTCACCACTCTCTTCACCTTTCTTTTACTCTCCATATACTCTGCTCTTCTATTAACACTTCTGTTTTGTAAAACCCTCATAAACTACCTTTTTCTCTTTTATCACACCCTTTACTTCTTCATTCCACCACTCACTCCTCTTTCCTCCTGCACCCACCCTCCTATAGCCACAAACTTCTGCCCACATTCTAATACTGCATTTTTAAAACTATCCAACTCTCTTCAACCCCCACTACTCCTACTTGCACTAGCCCACCTTTCTGCCAATGGTTGCTTATATCTCACCCTAACTTCCTCCTCCCTTAGTTTATACACTTTTACCTCTCTCTTACTTGCTGTTGCCATTTTCTTTTGTCCCATCTACCTTTTACTCTAACTGTAGCTACAACAAATAATGATCTGATATATCTGTTGCCCCTCTATAAACATGTACATCCTGAAGCCTACTCATCAACCTTTTATCCACCAATACATAATCCAACAAACTACTTTCCTTACGTGCTATATCATACCTTGTATATTTATTTATCCTCTTTTTCATAAAATATGTATTACTTATTACCAAACCTCTTTCTACACATAGCTCAATTAATAGTTCCCCATTTACATTTACCCCTGGCACCCCAAATTTACCTACTACTCCCTCCACAACATTTTTACCCACTTTAGCATTAAGATCCCCAACCACAATTACTCTCTCACTTGGTTCAAAACTCCCCACACACTCACTCAACATTTCCCAAAATCTCTCTCTCTCCTCTACACTTCTCTCTTCTCCAGGTGCATAAACACTTACTATAACCCACTTTTCACATCCAACCTTTATTTTACTCCGATTAGGTAAAACTTGCGATTTTGGCTTAAATAGCAACGCTCACCTTGCCATATAAGACAAGTGAAAATTTGTGTATGCAATAATTTCGCCAAAATCATTCTTAACATAACGAAAAAAATATATTTCATTGTGTTTGTTTATTATTAAATTAATGTTAACGTATCTAAAATATATTTAGTTGGGTTAGGCTAAATTAAATTGCACTTGTTGTAATAAGGTTAGGTAGGTTTTCAAAGTTTCTCTTGGTACAAAATTATAAATTCTTACATTAACATAAATGAAAAAAATATATCTTTAAACGTATAAGAAAATTTTAGAAAGGACTTAATTTTAGATGAGTTCTTGCTAATTGACCAGTTTTACCTAATCGGCACGACATATATATATATATATATATATATATATATATATATATATATATATATATATATATATATATATATATATTATATATAAAATTTACTAAAAGTGGAATCTAAGTAAAATATCAAAATATTATGGCACCACATTAAGGCTGTGACACGTGTACATTTAATTAAATTCCTCAATAAAATGTTTGAAATATAAAAAATGCTAGTGACATTAAAATAATTTAAAACAGTGATAACTGATCACATGCCTTAGCTTAGTACAGTAATTGCTGTCTGGTTCATGAGGATCAGCCAACTAGTATGCACTCAAATTATTATTATTATTATTAGTATTAATATTAGTATTAATATTATTATTGTTGTTGTTGGTATTATTAGTATTAGTATTATTATTATTATTATTATTATTAGTAGTAGTAGTAGTAGTAGTAGTAGTAGTAGTTTTATTTTTATAATTAGCATTATTATATATGACCTCGCATCTTTTATTTCATAATTTCTTTTAGTCTTATTTTCTGATTACTTTCTTAAAATGAAAGAACTCGTTCATAAAGTGAGTCTTTCTTCTCTTTATTCACCAGGAAATTCCTCTTTCTTCACCCACAGTTAAGAACAAAGAAGTTTGTACCATTTTAAACTCGTAATTCATGTCTGTTTTCAGACAAGAAAGCGCAAATTAAATCCCAGAAATAAAAAAAAAGTGCAGGTGAAAACGAAAATATGCAAGATTAAAGTCACCGGTGTCACGGTCTTGCACAAGTTAATAGAGTACAACAAACAACTCAAAAGGGCTTGGCGAGCTGTTTTCAAGAGTTATAATGGAGTTTTCGGAGGAACTTAGTAAACCATTAGCTGGGCTCTTTAACAAATCACTACATATGGGTAGAAATGGCAAATGTGATACCTGTTTACAAATCGGGAGATTTGTATTTTACTTCAAATTAAATACCTATTAGACTAACGTCAATTATCGGAGAGCTGAAGTCACTTTGAAAAATATAATCCGATCAATGAACGATAGCAAGGATTTATAAAAGGACGTCCATGGCTAAAAATTTACTTGGGACAGTAGTACAAGTTAAACGTTACGAGATAGAACACAGATCTTCTGCACTGGTGTTGCCCTTCGCCTTGCCGCACTTATTCTCGTCAAACACAGGTGTATTTGCGGCAATGAATAGACAAACCTATTCTGTACAGTAGTCTTGTTTGCGGTAGATCCGAGAGAAAGAGGAGCGTCGCAAAAGCTGGATGCCCAGCAATAAGGGAGCCACCACAAATGTGCAGATCTGATAGCAACCAAAAGCATCTAGATGGTATCACAATTCAATCTTGGACAGACGGCAAGCAGGTGGTGTGGGAATATATGCATCCACATTGGCGGATACTTATCTCCAATACACAAGGGAGGAAGGAGGAGCAGCTGCAAGCTTCAGGGAGTCCTAAAAGTCTAGAAAATGTGTTTAATTTGCCCATCATTACATGTTTGTTCCCATAGGCTCGGAGACCCTTGGCCCATGGGGGAAGAGTGCATGTAAGTTCCTTAAGAAACTAGGCAAAAGACTCATCAGGGTTACTAGAGATATATGGGTGACCAGGTTTCTGTTCCAGCAACTCAGCGCTGCTGTTCAGAGGGGTAATGCCTGCCGTATCCTGGGTACACGCCCCAGCTCTGAGGAGCTGGATGAGATTTTTGCATTGTAATCTGTGATAAACATGAAGCAATAAGTACTTTAAATGTGTCCGTCAAACCTCATGTATGACATTTGCCATCTTTCTACTAGCAAATGATCTGTTTTATATTGTAAACCATATTATGTAATGAAATATACGTATTAGTTACAAAAATAAAAGATGGGGTTGTAGGGGAAGTGGAATATTCAAATATTCATACTCTAAGTCTTTTTATCCACTTCTCTCACACTATTGTTTCAAAAATTTGAACTAGAGGTGGATTCGTCTCTCTCTCTCTCTCTCTCTCTATATATATATATATATATATATATATATATATATATATATATATATATATATATAATATATATATATATATAATATATATATATATAATATATATATATAATATATATATATATAATATATATATATATATAATATATATATATAA